>OY787678.1:3683044-3741696 GCA_963678985.1 Spisula subtruncata | reverse complement strand
CGAACGGTATTGGTGTATTTCTACACTTATTTACGAGGTGTACTTACCGGAGACAAACGGAAATGGCCGAGCTTTTACGATTGCAACCACAGGATGTTTAACTTTGGTAAACACACGATGATAGAGTTTTGAAAATGCCGCGACTTCAATGATGACGCGAAACCAGTGATATTGAGTACCCCTAATTCCGTGGTATTGGATAAAAACAGTTGTGTGTGTCATACATACGAAATATACATGTAAATAAGTGCACTATCACTTAAATCTCACAAATTAATCAACAAGTAGACAAAAAAATGAAATAAACAATCTTTTTGGGCTGAATTAACTTTTTCCTAGTAAACTGTTTACGGAAATACGAGGCACCAGTATAACTAAGAGGTCACACTTTTGGCCTTTGAATATCTTTATTTAACTTGGTCACAAATGACCATCTGAAAAAAACTTTGGTCAATGTTTATATTGATTGTTTTGATGTAAAATACTAGGTAACTAGACAAATGTCCCAGTGTGGCAAAGACAGAAAGACCCCCTTGTAAATAATTTGTTAAACTTAATATTTTAATTTTTCAGGACTGGTATCTAATGTCTTAACTGCTTCCGAAAGGCACAGTTGTCATGGCGTCTGGTTATAGGCCTAGTCTTAATATTATCACAGATGCGTATACACCGTATAATATGGTAAATATAAAATTATAGTATTTGTATACTGGCAAAGGAGAAGGTTCCGGACAGAAATCGCATAAAAAGCTTCCCCTGGAGTTAAAAATAGATTTTTTCTCAGATTTTTTTGTGTTTACAAATACCTTGGTTCAGAATCTTTGCTAAAAATAGGTTTCCCGAAAAATGACGTCACGTGAACAGCAAAATAATGGGGCCTGAAAAGGGGCACTTTTGTGCTATTTTCAACGATATTACCGTAGATATACCGGACAGTCTGCTTCGAATATTCCGCGACTAATATTTAGAAACATATTACCAGGAAATATTTAGAACAGGGTTCCTTCTTCACAATCATGCAAAAATATGTCAATATTCACGACATGACAACACGTGACGCACATGTTTTCAACCCAGGGGGCGCTCGTAACAGGTTAAATTCCAATCCATTCGAAAATTCCGTCTATTGCGCTAAAGTAAATGCTGGAAGAAGAAAAAAATTATTTTTTGGCGCCTCCATGATTCGATCACTGGACCTTAGCATCAGATAATTACTAATCGAGCTGCTTAACCTCTCGGCCACGATCTCGTTCCAGAATTTTGAACACAATAAAATGATTGTTGCTCGCGCTGTGCACGCGCTATATTGCGCATGCACACTAAATTTGTTTACCCCCCGGCGGTGCTGATGTCAAAATCACAACAGCAGACGATATTTTCGGTAGCCTATATGAGTAATTATTTGTTAATTTTGATTTTTTTTCTTCCAGATTTCCTTTAAATACGCACCTGAGTGATTTGATACCAATATCAATGAATTATTTAACTAAATAAACCGTCTACGGCCGTTTGTCCAGAACTTCTCCTGTCCGGAATCATCTCCCTTGGCAGTATAGTTAATAGTTCTGTCACAAAGACTTGTTGTTTATAAATTCCAGTTTATAACGCTGTTTAATTTGTCAACAATTTATCAGTTGACAATAACATAAATTGCTACAAACTCACCTACTGTAAAACTATTTAATTTTGTTGGGACGAAATTTCGTGGTTTTGGTAAAAAAGACAATTTTGTTGGCACTTGAATTCGTGGATTTTCATTTCAGGTAATAAAACAAGGGTCAAAATTAATGTTCTTTGGGATTAAAATTTGTGGTTGCGGCGAACTACAAAATCCACGAAATTTAATCCCCCACGAAAATTAATGATTTTACAGTATTAAACCAGTTTTCCTGAACTGTATTCAAACCAGTACTAACTTTGTTACTATAATTCTTCCATGAGGAATCGGCAAACTTTTGCTGGAAGCGTATAACAAGCCACATCCTAGACTGTCAAGCGGTTGACACAAACTTTTTTGTCACTGGTCCAACAGTTAAGAAGCATTAAATTTGTTAAGAAAACAGCTACTGGTCCTCCATGATGTTCACAGGTCCTTCAGGATTTCCACTGGCCACGGACCAGGGGGCCAGTATAGTGGTTAGCCCGGCTGTCATAATCCTATTTCTCAACCAGTACTTACTTAAATTACCCTTCCACAAACAATCAGCAACTGTTCCACATTTAATAGGAGGAAAATCAATATTATTGTCCAATTTTGCCACGACCAGGAATCTTATATATGCCCCATGTCAAATTTTATTATAATACATCTTTCATGCTCAACTCAAAATGATCAATAGCCTCTTTTTACACTAAGCCTAAATTAATTGTTTATCTCTCTTTAAGTTGCCAGCTCTTCAAAGTTGGCTGCCGGATGGAAATGCCCCATTACATTTCACACAGACTGGAAGTATGGCCGGACCATCACTTGCCTACCCTATCACCCTACCTGTGAATTTGCCTATGTCGACTACAGGTCATATTTGGCATCCAGTACCGCAGGATATTCCTCTACCAAGAAGAACTTATACCGCTGGTGGGGACAGAAATGTTCCTGAATCAGTCAAATGTAACAGGTGTGATTTTGAACAAGCAAGGCCAAGTGTTAAGAGAAGGAAGAAAAAGGATAGTGTTGATAGTAAAACCATCAAGAAGACCAAGCGAATTACCTCTCATGCTGCTGGGATTGCAAAGCGTGACGCTATAGCGAAGTATTTGAGTGACTTACACCATACAGAAGTGCCTTCGAGTGCTTCCCCTGTACAAATTACGCCATTGGATGCTGGAATTGCAAGGCGAAACGCTATCGTGAACTATTTCAGTGATTTACCGCATACAGAAGTGCCATCAAGTGCTTCCTCTGTGCCACCTCCACCCTTTGCTGCTGCAATTGTTGAGCGTAACGCCATTAACTATTTCAGTCCCTTAGAAAATACAGAAGTTCCATTGAGTACTTCAACTATCCCAACTCCAGCCTTTGCTGCTGCAATTGCGAAGTGTGACACTATCGAAAAGAATTTGAGTGACTTGCACCAAGTAGAAGTGCCATCAACTGCTTCCCATGTGCAAACTTCACATGTGGCTGATTCAATTGCGAAGCATAACTGTATCATGAACTATTTCAGTGAGTTACCACAAACAGAAATTCCATCGAGTTCTTCCCCTGTGCCAACTCCACCCTTTGCTGCCGCAATTGCAAAGCGTAACGCTATTGCAAAGTATTTGAGCAACTTGCACCAAGTAGAAGTGCCATCAAGTGCTTCCCATGTGCAAACTTCACAAGTGACTGCTGCAATTGCACAGCGTTACGCTCATACCATGAACTATCTCAGTGAGTTACCAAATACAGAAGTGCCATCGAGTGCTTCCCCTTTGCCACCTCCACCATTGGATGCTGCAATTGCAAAGCGTAATGCCTTAATTACAAAGTATTTCAGTGGTTATAACTTACCACATTCAGACGTTCCATCGAGTACTTGCCCTTTGCCAACTCCACCCATGGCTGCTGCAATTGTGAAGCGTAACACTTTAAGTTTGAGTGACTCGCCATGTGAAGAAGTGCAATCGAGTGCTTCCCCTTTGCAAACTGACCTTGCTAATACTGAAAAATTGAATGACAAGAAGGTAATAATGATGGAAGCCCGGAACTTTTCACTGTCTGATTCATCTACACTTTCCTGGCCCCGACACTTTGAGACAAGTACGTCTGATGGTAAACATACCTCAATTGATAGTACTGGAAATACACAAAGATTTTGTAAAAGTAGTCTGAAAATGTCCGTAAAACCTGTAGCCAATAGAAATAGTGTTGCGGGTCTTCCTACTGTCATTGCATCAGATGACGAAGCACCTGCATATGGTCCACAAGTATCTGAAAAACCTGTAGTTAACAGTAGACCTGTTTTTGCTTCTGGAAATGGAAAGAAATTGATTGATGAAGAAATTGAATCTTCAAAATTAGTTGGTAAAAGTGGTCCAAAAATGTCTGAAAAACTTGTAGCCAACAGAAATTATGTTGTGGTTCTTCCAAATGGAAGGACTGTGCCTGTAACAGCATCATACAACAAAACGCCCGCATCTACAAAATTAGTTGATCTTAACGGTCCGAAAATTTCTGAAAAACCTGTAGTTGACAGCAGACATTCTTTTGCTTCTGGAGGTAGAAAGCTTGTATTGAATTTATATCAGGAAGAACCAGCGTCAACTGAATTACCTGATGCTAACGGTGATCAGGTTATTGCAGAGAAGGAAAACATGGCTGTGAAAACTCTTAAAATTCCTCCTCAGATAGAAATACCTGAAGAAGTGAACATCACTGAAGATGTGAATAAAAGGAAATCTCCTAAAGTTATTAATATTCAGAAAGAAAATAAACCTGTGAAAGCTAATGTCACTGCTGCTCAGAACAATGTTGACAGAGACAACTTACCTGTCAGGCCTATTTTCATTCCTCTTCTGAATGAAACGCTTGAAGTAGGCAATATCACTCAAGATCTACCAGTTAATAAAAAGAAATCTCATAAAATTATTAACATTCAGATAGAAAACGAACCTGTGGGAGTTATAATTCCTGCTCAGTATGAAACTCCAACTCCTGAAGAAGATCTGAAGAAAAGAAAATCTCATAGAGGTGTCAATATTCAGAATGAAAACAAACCTAAGAAAGCTAATGTTGTCAGTGCATCTGGGAAAAAATGGAAATTTAAGAAACCAAGCAACCAGCCTTATAAATATATTGTGACTGCTGATGAAAGTCTTCCTATTGTCATTAATTCTGAATCTGCAAATACTGGTATACAAACTGATAACACAGAAGTGACAATTGAACCAGACAATTATTCAGATAATGCTAGACCTGGAAATTATAGTGAAAACCATGGAAAATACAGTGAAAACCATGGAAAATACAGTGAAAACCATGGAAATTACAGCGAAAACCATGGAAATTACAGCGAAAATCATGGGAAGATGTCAGTTGATAACATCAGTAGAGTAAGAGGCGTGAAACGCTCACATGATCATGTAGATGATGTGATCCTGGTAGAATCGGAAACTGTTGATATGTGTGCAGTGAAAAATGATGCTATTAAAATGTTAGAAGAAAATGAGAATTTGGGTTCTCATATTCATAAGGAAAGTGATTATTCTAACAAAACATTAGAGGAAAATGAAAAATTGGGTTCACATATTCATACATATGGGGAAAGTGATGAAATTACTGATACTGAAAACTTGGCAAATGTTGAAATTAAGATTGAAAATGTTGACATAATGGAGTCCATGTATGGTGAGGGTATAGATATTGGAATCAAAGAAGAACCTAAAAAAGAGGAATCGGATGTAGTTACTGGTACTGACAGAATGGAAGATTTGATTCCGGATGATTCTAAGACTTTGAACAAGGGTCATGAGAAAATGGAAGATTGCTGTCTGGACGATTCTTCTTGGAACTGGGGTGTTGGTGAATCAGCAGGTGAAGATGATGTTGCTCAACCAGCTGGCAGTTACTTGAAGGTATGGAACAAATATCTTTTCAGGTAGCTTCTTATAATTATCAGTGGTTACCTCGGTTCTTTTTGAACAGGGTGTTTTGCTCTCTGTTCAAGGTTAGCATAATGAAAAAATCTAACTTTGATGCTAAAAATAGATAATTTCATTCACTGGGATGACTTCCACAGGCTTTGTGACTGGAAATATAATTGTCTGACCGCATGAACAAACCGTGGTCTTTCAGCGCATTTCGGGAAAAGACACAGTTATGAATAGGAACATGTTTTTGGACTGTTCGAAAAACAGCTTAAGGATTTACGCACAATGTACAAATATATCTCATTCTTGATTAATTCCAGAAACTGTAAAATCATTAATTTTTGTGGGGGATTAAATTTTGTTGATTTCGTGGTTCACCTCAACCACAAACTTTATTCGCAACGAACATTAATTTTGACCCTTGTTTTAATTGAAAGAAATTGTCTTTTTTACCAAAACCCCGAAATTTCGTCCCAACAAAATTAAATGATTTTACAGTAATTAGGTAAATCTTTTCTCTTAATTTGGGAAGTATTTCTAGTTCACTACATTTTACTATATTACAAATCAAGGAGGTTTGGGAATATGATTGTAAGCATGATGACAATTGACATTACGCCAGAGCACAGATAGCTTTACCTGATAGTTTGTCCAAGGATACTTGGCGAAGGTTTTCGAGTTAATCCATCGGGCCTTATGATTATATTTAGTTAAAATTGATTTAAACGGTATTGAAAGAGAACCAGCGCAATGTCAATTGTTTTGTTTAACTTGTATCTCCATAAGAACTTTGGTGGTTTTTGACTCATAAAAACATGTGAAAGTTGTACTGTTTCAACTGTAATGGCCAAATACAAATGTACATACATTCATGATATCCAGTGTTATTATTCTATTTTAGATAGCTGATTCCGATATGCTGGAAATTGTGAATGATGAGTTAGAATGCCATGATGAGACATTGATTACCGGTGAAGAAGGTTGGTGAATTATCTGATACTAGTACAGTGTACCTGAACATGTGCAATACTTTCCAAATGCAGTGCTTTCTGATAACAGATCTTTCTGAGTACAATGCTTTCTGAGGACAGTACTTTCTGATACAGATCTTTCTGAGTACAATGCTTTCTGAGTACAGTGCTTTCTGAGGACAGTGCTTTCTGAGGACAGTGCTTTCTGAGTACAGTGCTTTCTTAGTACTGTGCTTTCTGATTACAGTGCTTTCTGAGGAAATTGCTTTCTGAGTACAGTGCTTTCTGATTACAGTGCTTTCTGAGTACAGCGCTTTTTTATTACAGTGCTTTCTGATTACAGTGCTTTCTGAGTACAGTGCTTTCTTAATACAGTGCTTTTTTATTACAGTGCTTTCTGATTACATTGCTCTCTGAGTACAGTGCTTTCTGAGTACAGTGCTTTCTGAGTACAGTGCTTTCTGAGTACAATGCTTTCTGAGTACTGTGCTGTCTGATTACAGTGCTTTCTGAGTACAGTGCTTTCTGATTACAGTGCTTTCTGAGTACAATGCTTTCTTAGTACAATGCTTTCTGAGTACAGTGCTTTCTGATTACAGTGCTTTCTGATTACAGTGCTTTCTGAGTACAGTGCTTTCTGAGTACAGTGCTTTCTGAGTACTGTGCTGTCTGATTACAGTGCTTTCTGAGTACAGTGCTTTCTGATTACAGTGCTTTCTGAGTACAATGCTTTCTTAGTACAATGCTTTCTGAGTACTGTGCTGTCTGATTACAGTGCTTTCTGAGTACAGTGCTTTCTGATTACAGTGCTTTCTGAGTACAATGCTTTCTTAGTACAATGCTTTCTGAGTACAGTGCTTTCTGAGTACAATGCTTTCTGAGTACAGTGCTTTCTGAGTACAGTGCTTTCTGAGTACAGTGCTTTCTTAGTACAGTGCTTTCTTAGTACCATACTTTCCAAATACAGTGCTTTCTAAGTACAGTGCTTTCCAAATACAGTGCTTGCTGAGTACAGTGCTATCCAAATACAGTGCTTGTTGAGTACAGTGCTCTCTAAATGCAGTGCTTTCCTAGTACTCTCTAGAAAACCCTTACTGTAAAATCATTTAATTTTGATAGGATAACATTTTGTAATTATGGTTAAAAGGACCATTTCAATGGGACATTTTTGGATTTTGCATTTTAGGTTATAAATATCAGGGTCAAAATATTGTTTGATAGGATTTGATTTTGTACCTTAAAACCCACGAAAATTTAATACTCCACGAAAATATGATTTTAAAGCACATTTTTATGTGTCTATTACAGAGGAAGTGGACAACAAGACTGTAACAAGTCCAAGTCAGAACTGTGGGCGTACCCCTGATTCACATAAACAGGGTAAATTCTCCAGTCAGACATGTACCCTGGATTGTGAAAGCAAGTAAGAGATTTCTACTAATGTGGTAGTGGGAATTATTTTGTGTAGTTATGTGGGTGGTGGTGTTACTGTTTTTTTGTGCTCAGTCGGTAAAGTAGTGTCGGGGTTCTCAATAAGTTTTAACCTAGCAGACTGAAATGCTTAACAAACAGGCCTGATAAGGTCCTTGATACAACTATTTTATTGAAATTGTATAAAAATTTCACATTTTCAGCTGGCCAAAAATGGTTTTTAAGCAGTTAATTTGCCCTGCAGCCTGCTGTTATAGAGAACCCTGTTGAGTGCCTTCCCTGTCCGATTTCCTCATTTATTTCTATATACAGTAAAACTTCGTTATCTTGAGGAATAATCGGGACAAGCCAAATGATCGAAATAAACCGGTAGCTCGACATTAAGGATACAACATATATTTAGCTAATTTGCCAGGAATTTGAAATTCGCTCGATAAAAGCCGGGTGCTTGTAGTATCGATGCTCGTCTTAACAAAAGTTTACTGTATCTACCAATTCTTTCTGATAATTTCTTCCATGCCCCAGTCTATATTGGAACTAAAGGAGAAGTGCCATGCACTACCCCCAGGTTCCTATATCAAAGGTCAAGGTCACCGTTGGAGGTCAAAGGTCAAATTGAAGTTTGTACGAATCATTTCTTCTTTATGCATGGTGGGATTAGTTGTAACTTGGCACATTTGGTGTCACACCAGTTAATTTTCTGCCATTCAAATCAATGCAAAATGACTCAAATTAGCATCTCTCCCTCCGTTTCACTGATATTCCAGCTGGTTTTCTGTGGCCATTTCCATAAAAAGCAATCCCTGTCATCCAAAAGGAGCTGGAGAAAATGACAGGTTGATAGTTTCGTTTTCGAGCTACTTCAGGTCTTCTGGAAGCACAACGCTATTTTCCACTGAAGCACACATACATTGTCAGTCTTCAGCCAGAGAAAGATAATTCAGAAACACTCTTAAAAGTTAGCATGCAGGCCATGTTTGATCTACTTTCATGTATTTTGGTCAACAATAAGCAGTTTCCACCTCAAAACAGTACTTGAAGACACATAATCAAATTTTTTAAAAGGGACTACTTTAGCATACTACTTTTTAGCATGACCCGGAAGCATTTTCCACCAGTGTGACACCATTTAACTTTGTGCTATTTGTCAATGTGCGCCGAGGATCGACATAATTTCCCTGAGGGCATTACTTTCTAGTTATATATCAGTGCTTATATTCATATACTGTAAAATCATAAAATTTCACTTGGATTGGGTATAAAGGACCATTTTAATGGGACGTTAATTCGTGGATTTAGTATTTCAGGTAATAAATACAAGGGTCAAAATTATTGTTTGTTGGGATTTGATTTCGTGATTCAAGGTGAACCATTAAATCAACAAAATATAATCCCCCACGAAAATTAATGCTTTTACCGTACTTTACTAGTAATTATTATGCTTCTGTTCCATACATGAATAACCTTAAATAATTTTACTGCATGGTTCCCAGGAATATGAAAGCTGCAGTGGAGAACCTGAGTACCATACCGAAGATTTATGGGAATCAGAAGGAGAAATTGTTTAAGGATGTTGGTCCGGAGAAAGAAAATATTCCATTGAAGACTTACAGTAAGAAAGGTTTGCGTGTTGGTCCAGAGAAACAAAATATTCCATTAAAGACTTACAGTAAGAAAGGTTTGCGTGTTGGTGCAGAGAAAGAAAATATTCCATTGAAGACTTACAGTAAGAAAGGTTTGCGTGTTGGTGCAGAGAAAGAAAATATTCCATTGAAGACTTACAGTAAGAAAGGTTTGGCCATTTGTGTATGATAATGAAGCACTTAATATTTCATAATTATATCGAAAGCCATCAATTACTGATATATCTTGACCTTTATGCTTGAATATTTTACTAGATTTTTGCTTTGAATTTATCCATTTTGCACATTTAACGTACCTGCCAAGCTAGTTAAATCCAAAATAGGAGTGGTGATGCAAAACATCTCACAAGATGCACTTAAATGTGATTTAAAAGGCATGAAGGAATGAAAATAGGAGTAACTCCACTTTAATAGGAGTACTTGGCAGGTATGCATTTAAGTTAATTTAAAATCAATATAATTATTATATAGGACAGAATTTGTTTTATATTACTTACAGGAAAGCGATTCAATGCCTTTGAATGGCTAAGGTACGTAGAACAAGAAAATGCTGGTAAATCTCCTGCAAGACATATAAAAAGTGTAAGTACTAGTTAGATGTATTAGTTGTGATTTATTTTAATCTTTTCTAGTGGAGTGCATTTTGGTTTAACAATGAATAAAGTAAGACATACATGTATACATACCGCGACTGCGGTTGAGTGGTAAGGGCATCCGCATAGGAAGCGGGAGGTTGAAGCGGAAGCTGGGGTTGAACTGATATGATCGATTGGTGAGCCGCCAGCTAGTTAAAAATGGTTACCGTAGGCCCAATCTCTGCCAGGCCACCCAGTGTAACAGGCCATGTCTTCCCCCAGTCAGTTTTATCCCCTGGGGGATAAACTGGGTGGGGGATAAAACTGACCGTTACACGGGCAATACAAGAAAGGGTTCAGGTGGTTTTGCTGTATGCATGAAAGATAGTTGTCTTATAAGTCAATTTTGACTGGCCCTTTCAATAAGGGTGACACTAAATCAACAAACTTTACCTCACCTGTATTTGACTGCCTTTGGGGCCAAAGTAACATGTTTAACAAACCTCTTAAAATTTTTATGAAACGTTGTCACGGTGTTTGTATAAATAAAATTTATATTTAATATAAGTCAAGTTTGAAATTAGAGTCATCTGGGGTAAAAAACTTGGTCATCAGGCCACGTCAAATAAAAAACCTTGTTGCGCTGACGGGACGACTGGTGTGCACAATAGGGCACCATGATCATATTGTTACCTTTGTTAACAGAAAACTAGAACAGAGCACCTGCAGGTTGAAGAATTCCAGGGAAATGTGAGATACTCGGGCGACTCACAGTCACCAAGATGGAAGAAAGGTTCATTAATTGTAGAGAAGGATGATATAAATGGATGGAAGATAAAAATGATATATACCTGCTCAAAGATTCCTTGTGTCACTGTGCCAGTAAGTTTTCCTTCATCGTGAAGTTTTGTTTTCATTTATTACAGGGGCCTTATTCACCAATGTTGTAAAACTGAAACTCAGACTTAGACTTAAAATTGACAACATTTATAATCACTGCCATTTCTTTGCAATGAGATTTAACCATTGTGGAATTTTGTCTGATTATTTGTTATTACCCACTGAACATGTATACCCATTTATATCAAATTTGGTACATTTATAACATCATGAGAGTGAATAGAACATTTGGCAATACTAAGTCTGAGTTTTAGACTTAAAGCATTGGTGAATAAGACCCCAGGAACAAATTTACCTGGTTTTTCTCTTGCCTTCTGTAGTGAGGGAGACATACTTATCTTATATGGTCACTGGTGTTCATATTGTGTTTGAAAGTGAACCAAGAAATTCACAAAATTTAATCCTCACGAAAATGATTTTACAGTATAACACTATCCAACATGGATTCCCCTACTCATTAAACATGCTCTTTTTAGGCCGCTACCGGTTTTCAACTGCAGGGGACTATAAGTTAGCCCTCTGTCCATCAGTCAGTCTGTCCCATCCATCCAGAAAATCCGGATCCTGCCATAACTCAAACAGCTTTTAAGTTAGGTTTATCAAACTTGGTATGTGGATAGGGACCAATGAGGAGATAACGCATGTCTAATTAGGGCCCTGCAAATTTTTTGCAGGTGCCCTATAGTAATCACCCTGTCCATCTGTCAGTCCGTCTGTCTGTCTATACAATACACTATTGTATGCCAAGTTATGTCACACCAGCTACAATATTGAAAGAATTATGGCCCTTTGTAAAATTACAATTTTCCTCATTTTTCATCTTTTTTTCTACATTACTTCAAAACCGTTACAGATATTCAAAGGAAACTTGCTATACATATTGACAGTGACAATACGCACATGTGTAGCAAAGGGCAACAACTCTAGCTTTAATAAATTTTGGCTTGTGCCCCTTTTTCGACTTCAAAACTTTTAACATTGGCCATAGTTCAAAATGTTTTTCCTTAATAACTTGCAAACCGTTAAAGGTATCGACTTTAAACATAAGGTCACAGCAACAATACACTATTGTATGCCAAGTTGTGTTACTCCAGCTACAATATTGTAAGAATTATGGCCGTTTGTAAAATTAAAAATGTTCCTCATTTTGATATTCAAATGAAACTTGCTATACATATTGACAGTGACAATACGCGCATGTGTAGCAAAGGGCAACAACTCTAGCTTTAATAAATTTTGGCTTGTGCCCCTTTTTTCGACTTCAAAACTTTAACATTGGCCATAGTTCAAAAACTTTTCAAGATATTCAAATGAAACTTGCAATACTTATTGACAATGATAATGACAGGGCCCTGATCACGACAGTGATGGTTCTAGTTATTTTTTGATTCTGACAAACATTGTGGTTACCATGGCAACAGAAACATTGACAACCTGGAAACCAGGTAGGGGACTTAATCTTGTATTGCTTGCAATTCGTAATTACTTGTTTCAGTTGACATCACAAACTTTGGTGAAGAGTATGTGCAATGACGCTGGTGTATACATTGATCTGAGACGTTCAGTGGGTAGCTCCTCTATAGTATCATTGTGGTATAAGACGGATCATAAGAAAAACCACCATAGATTGAAAGAACTCCTGCTTAAAGTGATGCGTCCAATTAAACCAGCAGGTGGGTATACTCAGGGTTCATATAGGCCTTGAAAAGTCCTTGAATTTGGTTTCAACATTGAAAAGTACTTGAATAGACCTACTCCGGATCTCCGCTAATCTGTAGGTACAAATAAAGTTTTACCGTTATAATCCTTTTGAGGCTTGAATATTCATATCTGAACAATAGAGTGGGGGTCAGATGTGTTTGCATATGAATACAAAACCAGTCTAACTAGGCCAGATTTGTTTGTACCTACATGTAAATTAAGGGGAAAACCACCCTGCACAGAGTTCCGGATATCAACTTTTAGATGCTGCCTTGAAATTGCAGTATAGATGTTGTCAAATCGACACCTTTAATACCTGTGTAAAAATGAAACAGACAACACACTTTAGCTTGCAAATTAAGAATAGACAAATGTATTTGTGCACAAATGAGATGTTTAGGGCTAAGTAATTGCTGCGATGACAATACTTTTAATGTTTATCTAGCACAGTGTCAAAATTGTACAATTTTACTTTCGTAAATGTTCCAGAAAATGCCTTGAAAGAACACATTCTGCCATAAAAAAAACCCGTGAAAAGTACTTGAATTTCAATATGAGAATTGTGTATGAACCATGATACTGTATACACCCTTTCATTTAAGACCGTAATTAAATTGTCTCCCTTTGATGACGTCAAACGAGGGCTCAAAGCGAATACACGAGCCGATTACCGTTAGCGTGTAAAGGAAATAAAAAATGTGTCAACTTTAAACCGCTGTAAATCACGTTTTACTCTGTTGATTTTTAAAAGATGAACACTTACGAAAACAAGATCGTATAGACTTTTTAATAATGTAACTTTCGTTAATGTATTTTCAATAATAAAACATAAAAAGCCATGTTTTCGGAACGAAAATTTCAAGAGCGAGAAAATGTAAAAATAAAGAACTGAATTCAATACTCAACAATTGGCATTTAACTTGCTCAAAATGTTTATTATTTGCAGTTTTAAGAACTGTGTGACTAAGCTTTCCAACAATTATATTATTAAAAGATATTATTAAAGTTTTAAAAGGAGAGCCATGCTTTTCGAACCTAAATACAATGCATCACGCGCGCACAATCCACTCATTGAAACCTGACTTACATTTTATACTAGCATAAAAAAATTGTGTATTTTAATAATTCATCACACATCATAAAAGTATAGAATATTAGCTATATCATTTCAAAAGCACGACTATCCAGCCAGAAATTAAAACGTTAATTTACACAGGAGGAAATTTCTTTCTAGATATAGTTTGTACTAAAATCCGGGCGGCATGATTTTACATGTCCGCATGTGCTTACTTGTTTAGTGTTAACACGAGTACATTGATGTGTTGTTTACTGCAATCAAAGAAAGTAAGGAATCACCGGAAAAGTTCACACGACGAATAACTTAAAATCAGAATCAATTCTATGTAAAATTTTGTTGTATGTAGGTAAAACTAAACTGTTTGGCAATACAATGTAGTCTGTTTCAAATCTTACTCTTCCATCATGAAACCTTTGTTCATTTGAAATTCATATACAAGTAAATGAGAAAAGTGCTTTTTTATTTTAAATGGTGTCTACGTGTAAAAATATTGCAATAAAATATATTTGAAACATCAAAATGAGCATTGTAGCACAAGTCATACAGGTGCATGTCCATTAATTTACACTTTTTGTTCGGACACGGAATTAGAGAGACCTCAGTGGTTTGGATAGACATAATTCATACTTTTTTATAAAAGTAACCCAAACGTTGATTCAAAAGTGTCAATCAATGTCAATCATTTAAGGTAAAACACTGATCAATATACTGAACATGACAGATGGTGACAACATAGTACTGATTGGTTGTATATTAGTACCCTGCTGTGAAACTAATTGAGAGTATGGTCTTGGTGGCTTATCTTGATATTAGGGGATCCATGCTGTTTATTGTAAATCATTATATAATTATACAGCACCTAGAATTTATTTATGCGTTAGGGTTTTAGCACCTTATCATCTGACAAGATTTTATTTATGCATTAGGGTTTTAGCACCTTAACTTCTTAAGTATCTGTCTCACTTTAATTTGTTATGTTTTTCCCATCACTCGAATTGCAGTTCAGGTCACTTTTTGTGAATTAAGATTTACAATTCTTATATTAAAAACAAAATATTGTTAATTGTGATGTTAGTTTGGAGAGAGGTTGTATATAAATAATGTATTTTTTAAATTAATTTATAACAATCAACTGATATCATAATCGTCATTTATACAGCGTTTTAAGCCGGATTTGCCCGAAATGGCGCGTATGTAACCAGATAGGACATTCCAATAAATCGTTGTGGCTCTAATATACGTGTAGTTTTATTCAAAGGCCTAAATAATTATGTCTTTGTTTTATTACAATCCATAATAAACAACACATAACTTGTGAATTGTATTGGTAAAAAGAAATGAGACATAGCAATGATCCAGAGTTAACTAGGTGTAATGGCGGTAATGATGTAGTATTGGAAGAACCAGGTGAAAATACTTGCGCTTTATATTCCCGGCAAAATATACATTTATCAAAGTACAAATATACACTGTATCTTAGCACTAACGCTCAATTTAAAATACGAAATGTGCATGACAATCAACCGAATTACAAAACAACATTAATACAACTACAGATCTTTTTGGAAATTAACGCCCGATAATTGACCATTGTTGATAGAAAAAAATCCGAGAAATCACACGTTTCCTCCACATCCATAACATGTAACATATTATACATACATTGTTAGTACATTATAAACATCTTTATTGAAAAAACAACAGCTACAAAACATGCAATTAGCGATTAAATAATCTCTTCGCTACTGCGTTTATAGTGTCGTTAATTTGTAGAGCCCTCGTTTGACGTCACATCCGGTTACGGGAGGTAACTCTGTACATACGATTATCGCTTAATTGAAAGGGTCTATAGGTGTATAGTTTTTTGTAAAATTTTACATGATCCTGACCTTTTAATTAGCTTAATTGGACAGTCAATAAACAGTCTGTATTTATAATCCCAGTTGTATGTTTTCATAACCAGGGCGTATCATGAAGACACTGGAGGTGTTAAACAAACAAAATTCTAAAATACCCATATTATTGCACAATTTTCTTACAGAAATTGATATATGTCAAAGCAAGAAGCTTGTTATATATCCATGCATAGAGGTTAGGATCAGGTCAAATTATCGAAGCTATAATTGCATGACGTGGTGGAGACCATTTTTGGGGTCGAAACGTAGAGTCATGCATTCCCCTCCGCAATGAATATACATTTACCACTATTTTCTGGGGAAAAAACTCCCAAAAAATGTTGAGACTTTTCATTGATTTCAATTTTTTTGTTTGTTGTGGAGGGGATTTTATTTTCAGAAATAAACAACATGAAATTCCCCTACTTGATGGCCAAAGTCTAGTTAGACCCTGCCATTACAAATTGTTCTGTTTCTGTAGATAATGTTGCTGTACCAAGGCGGGCATGTCTTGCTAGTGTAAAACCTGTGACTGGTACCTCTACAAGGACAAGTACCGCATTTTGCACCACTGTCGGGGCTACAAGTACAAGCAGACCAATCCAGTCAGGTAATGTTGCTGTACCAAGGCGGATGTCTCTTGCCAGTTTACAACCTGTGACTGGTACCTCTACAAGGACTAGTACCACATCCTCCTCCACTGTCAGGGCTACAAGTACAAGCGGACCAATCCAGTCAGGTAATCAGAGCAGATAAGGTTTTAGTCAATTGGGTATTTTGCCCCTAAGTTTCAATTTTGATTGGGTTTTCACAAATTTTATTTGGGTATTTAATCAAATTCATAGGGTAAATGATCTTTTATGTACTGTTTTTCACTATATCATTCTTTTCTTTTTGAGTATTTCAGATTTGCATTGCTTTTTCTTACTCCCTCCTCTCAAATCTATTGGGTTTTTAAGAAAATTAATTGGGTAATTACCCCAATACGCAGCTTAGCTGTAACTCTGATCCTGGGTGCACTAAACTGGACGTGCAATCTGTTCAATGTTAAATGATAACAGTAATAAGATCTGCTCGTCCGTTTAGTAAACGTGTTTATCTATGTTTAAGTAGGTGTAACTAATTTAACTGTAATCCTTGCTATTCTTTCGAATGGGATCGTTCCCATTATTAGTATTACTTATTGAATCGACTGTATAAATAATGATTTACTGTAAAATCATTAATTTTCATGGGGAATTATATTTCTGGAATTTTGTGGTTCACCTACTACCAGGAAACTAAATTTCATCAAACAACAGTTTGGACCCTTGTATTTATTTCCTTGTATGCAAAATCCACGAAGTAATGTCCAATTGAAATGGTCTTTTGTACCAAAACCATGAAATTTCGTCCCATTGAAATTAAATGATTTTACAGTCAATAATTATTTATTTATTTTCTAACATTATTTAGGAAAGAAGTCAAAGAAAAAATGTTCAATCACAGCCCGTCCTTATGCTATGATACACATTTGTATGACTGATGCACAGGCTATTCACTAGTTTGTTCATTTACCATGATCACTAGTATCGGAACATATGTTCACATAGGATTTGGTTTCATCTCAAGTAAAAATCTCAAATTGAGATTTTGCTCAAATCATTGTCTGAAAGTGAGATGAATTTGAAGTAAGAGCTCTTAGAATTTAGTGTAATAAGCTATTTGTTGTCAAGATTATTTAAATGATCACCACCAGATATTATTAACTATGCTCTGAGCTATGAAGTAAATAGCAATATTTTAAATAACAATGTAAATATACCAACCAAAATATACAAGCACCCTCTCTTTAGTTGAGACAAATGTAAATTGAACAGGGCCTTTATTTATTAAGCATCTTAGTTGAAAACTGATTTTTTTTAAAACATTGACATTTACTTTAGTGTCTTGGTTAAACAAGACAACCAGCGTTATTGATTGTGTACAGTGTGTTTAAGTGTTGTGTAGAGAATCACTAGGCTCCTATTTGCTAGAAAAATGTACACCAAACTTTTTGAACTGAAGTCGAAGGATTTAAGTTTTCCTCTAAGATGCTTATGAATACCGGCCCAGGCTAAATTTACCCATCCAATTTGAAATATTGGGTTGAAAAAGGTCAAACAAACAAGATTTTAGTTTTGGTCTTATCTGAACATTATATACCCACTCATTATACTGATGTATAGGTGCACAAAAAAAGCAAAAAAATGGAAAATTTATGTTTTCTTGAAATTTGTATAACCTTAAGACTAATACAAATTTCTTCTAAAATTATTTTTGTACTGGTTCAATAATACAGTTACCGTACCTGTGTGTGAAGAGGGTTGACGTCATGATGTTTCTTTGTGAATATTGTCATACTTGGTATTATTTTTGCCTGTGAATATTGTCATATACATTGTTTTTCTGTTGTTTTGTAAATAACAAATGTTTTTTTTCAGGAGTATTATTGCTATTATTAATTATGTTTTGTTATACTACTGAAAACATGTACATATCATTTGTCATAGAGGCTCACAGGGAAGACTGGGCTTGTCCAACTGTGTTGCCTCTTAAAATAAAGTCGTTTATATTATTAAAGTTAAAAATTCTGAAAAATCTGAAATTCTCAGAAATTGATACTTTAGGGGGAAAAGAAAAGATATGCATACTTTTGGTACACACAAAAACTGATGTGCTTTATTGGCATTGGTCAGTATTCACAAATCATCTTAAGGGAAAACTTAAATATTTTGACTTAAGTTGAAAAATTGAAATGCACATATTTCGCAAGAAACTTAGAATAGCCCATATTTTCTTGGTGATTAATGTAGGGCTTAACATTACACTTTAGAACTATGTAAAATGTAGATTATATAGAGGATATTTGTATTTTTCCGTGTATGATCGGCTGATAATTCACCGAGTGAGCAGCTTATGTAATATTTTCACGAGTGGCGTAGCCACAAGTGAAAATATAAGTCAGCTGCTCACGAGGTGAATTATCAAACGATCATACACGGTAAAATACTAATATTCTATTTATTTCATGCTTCAAATTGGTGTAATGCTGGAAATACTCCACTTTATACCTCGAATGTTTTGCGTGACGTCTTTTTCCGCCATGCACGCGTCGAGTTGCAATCAAATAGTTCTTCTGCAATGGCTTCAATTTTGTCCATTTGTTTTACATACAAATGTAATATGTATATATAATATTGTGTTATTTGTTAAAGATTAAGAGAGCAAGTGAAAATACTTATTATTTTATTTTTGACGGCGAGGAAATTTGATTTTAAAAATAGTCCGTTTGCCGTGAAATTATGAACTGTGAAATTATGAACAGTGAAATTATCGGGGAATAATCCACCGTTATTCCGCCGTAAACCACCGGTAAGCATGAAATAAAAATCATGATTTGCCTGTTCAGCTGATACACTTAAGTAAAGTGTAAGATTTTGAGAAAAGTGTAAGTTTTTACTTAAGATGCTTTGTGAATATCACCAATGGTTGATGCTTCTATTGTATTTTGTCTGTTTTGTGATAGAAATTGTACCTTACTTGTGAAATAAACTGTTTAACGTTGAGTAGTTGTGAGTTTGTTCCCCTTTTTTAGCACTGATAGTTTGACATGAACTACTAACAAGGTTTTTCTAACCAAATTTACATGTCAGCTAAGCATAACTTGGCACAAATAGATACAGCCTGTAGTATTACTGTGGCATTGACCCCACCCACCATTCAGAATAACAAATGGGTCATTGACATGTTGGTCAAGTGGGTGAGACGCTTGAATCCTGATCGTGAGGTTCCTGGTTCGATTCTTGGCTGGGGCACTTGGTCATTTCAGAAACGCTATTTAGTGTTACCCACCCAACTAGAGATGATCTGGTAGGAAACCCAGAGGTAGTCTCGCGTGTATTGGTTCTTTACACCAACGATAAAGAACCAAGGAATCTATTAAAAATGAGCTAGGGTGTCGCATTGGGATTCCTTGTAACTCACATCTGTCACTAAAATTTGAGATAATGCCTCAGAGTGGGCCAAGCAAATTACATGGAAGAAAGAAATGGATACACCCTGTAACTGTTGTCTGGACCCCACCAGCTCAAGTCTCATTGTCTACATACGCTGCAAGTTTCATCGTGATTGGGGCCTTATAAAATTTGGATTGTACCTTAGCTCAGTTTTCATGTTAGGTTTATGAAAGTTGGTATGCAGATAGGGACCAATAAGGACATTATGTGTGTCTATTTCATTTTGGATTCAGATGAAAATTGTGTATACCATGGCAACAGAAACATTTTCAACCTGGAAACTATGTAGGGGACACTTCTGTATTGCTTACAATTCCTAAATACTTGTAACTTGTAGAAAATTCCATGATATATTTTGGTGATATTTTGTAGCTATTTCGTCATTTATAGAGAAATGCTCAACACACATGCAGGAAGAAATCTGACCAGTGTAAAGGATAGACACAAGCAAATAATATTGTCAGTCTTGTGCCACAACCAAATACTGTAAAATCATTTAATTTCAATGGAGCTAATTTAGTGGTTTAATTGGGTAAAAACAAAACATTTCTTGGAGGATACCTTATCCACTAAGTCGTATACTCCAAGAAATTATTAATTTTATTGCCGATTTAATTTCATGGTTGAGACCAAACACGAAATCCATGAAATTAAATCCCCTCAAATATTAATGATTTTACAGTAAAAACAGTAAAATTTACAATCTTACGGTAAAAACTGTAATTCTTTCAGCAGTTCTAGATCTAAGAATGACGATGAAACTTGTAATGTCAAATGGCTATTGAAATGTTGAATGCTGTCATAAAGGCAATGATTAAAGCATTACATGTATGCCAATGATGATGAATTAATCATACCGATGGTTGCCTGCAAGACTGTAGTAACTACATGTATATAGTTAAAGAAGGAAAAGATAGGCCATGAACCTAAATATTATAAGTGGCTTAAGCCTACCACGAAATTGATCTAGTTTATGCTATCAAAGAACGCTTGTGATAAATGTATAATGAAAGCATAAGAATAATGAAAATGTGAAAAATACAGTGAGGCCTATACATCGTCTGCATTAAATTACAAATAATGCTTTCAGTGCTTTGATTATCTTAGGACCAAAATTTACTGCTTCACCGCTTCCGGTCGCGAATTCGCGGGACAATTGTGCAAAAGATAAACTTTTAGCGAGTTTTTTTCTGCTTTATTACCCTGATTAATGACATTGAACTTTGAAATCTATTTAAGTGATGTCAATAGAATGTTTCTAATGATATAGACGTTTGATTCAAGTCGCCAGAGTGTAGTGTGGTTCCTAAATCGAGACGTCGACAGGTTGCCGGTGGTGGGTTGTCGCCGAATTCATTTTACGAAAAACGTTTCACGGTAGGTTGATAACGACTTTCTACTTTTTAGACTGGCTTTAGTTATTTTATACTTAATCTAGATTGTAAAATACTTATTATGTCGGTATAATCTGCTGTCAACTTGCATACAATTCGTCTGTGCACTAATTTCGGATAAGGAAGTAAAGTGTGACATAATTTTGTGTACACAGATCATCGTCAGATGTATCTGTGATTGCCAGTGTATGACAATTTACTTTCAGGAAAGTAGCGACGTATAGGTTGTGTATGCCGCTGCCAAAACTTATCTGGAAAGTCAAAAAATATTAAAATACGAAAAAATAAAGTTGTTTTAAACTTTATCAAAGAAGGCACTAGGGGTTATATACGAGTGCCCAACTCAATTGGCAGAACACCTGTCACAATATAAATCATCAAACATTTTCCAGTTGCTACGCCCCCAAACCCCCCACTAAAATATCGACTGCCGGTCATTTGCATGCACGCCCCCCCACCCCTGTGGATGGGCGGTGGAGAGTGGGATCCCCCTCACTACCGGAGAAATGTTGGGAAATATTTCTCTGAGCCAATACCCAATATTTTGTTTTCAGGGACCAGGGAAATTCCGGAGATATTACCATGTCTCCCGCAGGGCTGTGGAAGGGCAGGAGTTTTTACAACCCGAAAGTAAAAATCCCGGCCCATCCCCTTTGGTTGGGGACCATGGATCCAATAGAAAATAATTTGGGACTTCGTTAACTGAGTATGTTTTCTTGTTCAAAATAAATGTGTCATGACTTACTGATTATCGTTATTACAGACCATGAGACCCGGACCAGACAACGCCCTGATTGAAGACTTTCCGGGATCCGTGAAATACTCTGGTATCGATGGTCAACTTGGATCAGTAAAATGGAAGACAGGTTCACTCATTGTTGAGAAGGATGATATTAATGGATGGAAGATGAAGATGATTTATGCCTGCTCAAAGACCCCTTGTGTTACTGTGCCGGTCAGTTTTTCTTTGAACACTAAAGTTTCTATTACATATATCAGGGTTGTCATTAGGAGATATTTGGGCCGCCTCAAATTTACCCCTGCTGTCTTCCATCTTCAGTGCTCAGGCACCCTGGCCTCCTAAAATGTACAAAAAGCCTCCTACATGAAGTCCTAGTGAAAACCCTGTATATATATAGACTTTACGTCGATAATTATCACCAAATGCTCAAATTCTTATTCAGATTCCTTAAAGGATAGTAAATTGTCAAGATATAGGGTCAAAGGCTTATAATCTGACACAGACTGCCTATTCATGCAAGCTAATATTAATATTTTGTAACAAAATGTAGCAATCTTTGACTGAGACCTTTTCAAATTATTTAATTGGAAATTAAGTAGAAAGTGTGATAATTATAAATTGTATTTATAAATGAAACTAGTTTAACAATCAAGGCAATTACAAGTATGTTTTATTTTCAGTTGACATCACAAACTTTGGTGAAGAGTACTTGCAATGACGCTGGTGTATATATTGATTTAAGACGTTCAGTTGGTAGCTCGTCTATAATATCACTGTCATATAGGACAGATTACAAGAGAAACATCCATGTACTGAAAGATCTACTATCTAATGTTGTTAAATCAAAACCTGTAGGCGAGTATTTTCATTCAAATTTTGATTAAGTTATTACCTTTTGCAGCCTTTACAAAAAAAATTCACAGCACTAGCCAAAATGGCAGAACTTTCTAGCCCGAGAAGAATTTTGATAGTCTTGAACATTAAGTTATTAAAAGTGTATTTGTTCATGAATTTATTTCGTGAATATCATTCTGCGTTTTTTCCCCCTTCTTTGTAAAGTACCCATAAAGAGTAAAAGAGAGAAAAAAAATTGAATTAGAGTGGTTGAAGTTGAGTGCCACAAGGTTGCTGCAATGCTTTTCAGGGTCAATTATATCATCTGTATCATTATACTTTTATAGGTACAATGAACAAGTGTGTTGTTGGACTGTCTGGGAAAGAGAATGCAAATGATTCCCTGAATAATGAAAAGGAGAATAACGGACAAAATTTTACAAGGTCAGTAAGCGACACTTTCCTATGTTTATGCCTCCCCAATCTTTGATGGGGGTGTATTGTTTGTACATGATGGTTGGTTGGTAGAACAAATGGTTCCCTTTCAGTAACAAAGAATGCTTCATTATTTTTGGATCTTCAAACTTTTCTTTGAGTTTGGTTTGGTCATTAATAGCAGATGCCTCCTATTGATTTTTTTTGAGCTTGGAACATCAAAGGCTGGGTCTATGTCACAGTGACTTGAATCATTTCCAAATATTTTCCTGCCATGGAGAATACTTGTTCATCTCTTGTTGATTTAAAAATGTATTATTTTACCCCTGCGTCAATAGATAGGGAGGCATGTATTTGTTGGCCTATCTATCCATATGAGATTAACCCAAATTGACATTTGTCTCTTAAAAAATTATGAAGAAACACTGTCTATTTTGCAAATCGAAAGTATATCAATGTACGACTTTGAGTGTGAGACATGCATTGCTATGCAGTAGTTGGGGTGACCATAATTGTCATGTTTATCTTACAAAAAAGAGTCAAATTTGTACAATTTTATCTTGGTAAATGTTTCAAAAATGCCTTGAAAATACAAAATCTACCTTGAAAAAACCTTAAATTCCTTAAGTTTCGGTGTGAGAATTGTGTATGAACCATGAAATAAGAATTACTGTTTTCTAGTGTAAAAAAAAAAATAAAAAAATAATAATAATAATTTTTGTTCATTGTTATTCTGAAGAAGGCCTCGGCCGAAACGTAAATATAATAATAATTCTACACAATACGTGTTGTTGTTGAACAAATTCCCAATTATTGTTTTCTAGTGTGAAGTCACACAGAAGAGATTCCTATGAGGGGAAAGAAAATAACCTGTAAGTAAAAGATGAAATAAACATTTTAACCAGACTTGATATCAAGAATAGTTTAAGAAAATCAAAATGAACGATACATGATTGTAATACACAATGTTGCAGCATGTTTTTATTGTCTCATTATTGTTTCCTTTATAAAAGCCATATACCCCTAAAGTTGAATCTGTCATTTTCACGCATTTCTTGTCATGAATATTTATATTAAAATTGTTTGATTTCAGATCTGGTGCCAAATCTTCGGAACAATTGTTGCAAAGAAGTGCCGAGAAAAGTCGACAATGTTTATCCAACCTGACCTCATTCTATAGCAAGTCACCCAGTAACCCTTCATATACCAGTACACCAAGTCGACCATGGCTTAACAGGTAAACTTAATCATACTTCGGTTATTTAATCCTCCTTGTGGTTAGCATTCTTGTCTCTAATTCTTTTCAGACTCGGGTTAAAATCCGCTGAAATATGGCAGGCATATGACTGCCTCCATCCAGATATGAACCTGAGTCGCCCAATTAGAGGCACTCATATGCCTGCCATATTTCAGCAGAATGCTGATTGGCAAATAGAGACTTTGCTCGACACATAAGGCTGATGTCAGCTTTCTCCTTGGTCTGTGTCTAGCTTTCTTTTCTGCTTCCTTTCATGTTAGGCCCAATTCCTTTAACTCTCCATCTACCATTAATTCCTTTAACTCTCCATCTACCATTAATTCCTTTAACTCTCTATCTACCATTAATTCCTTTAACTCTCTATCTACCATTCTCCTCCTGGTCAAGACTTCAATTTTCGGTGACTACCGGCTGTTTGTCTTCTAAAGTTAATCATTATGGTTCATGGAATGTTTTCTTGCAAACTTAATTGGTAATATCACATGTTAAAGAGTGTGTAATCAAAAGGTTTAAAAGGCCTTTATTCTAATTTCAAGGGGTTTACAGTTAGCCCCTTGGCCTGTAGTTAGAGTTATTATAAAATCATTCATTTTCGTGGGGATTTAATTTTGTGGTTCACTTTCAACCACGAAATCAAATCCAATCAAACAATACTTAGTTCTTAAACTTAGAGCCTCAGTTGAAGCTGGAGCCTTACAGTATCACAGGGGCCCTACCATTTATAATACGGTAATATAATATAAAGAATTGACTTAAGTTATGGTCATTTAAAGTTTCTTAGTCTGGTGTTAACAAAAAAAACTTTTTGAAACCTGCTGTAGGGATTTGTGCTAATGACACCGGAACAGACTGGCGACTTATTTTTATAATCAGACATGGTGACTGTATTGACTCAATAGTACCCCTGATAACAATTAATGAATTTGTATATTTTGTGATTACACTTTACAGTAAACGAGGGCCTGGGTTGATGCCGGATCCTACACCAATCAAGCGACCACGATTATCTGACAGTATAGCTTACTCTATGAAAGTTAAACCTGTACAAACAACAGAAGTTAACCAGACACAACAGACATTGCAAGGGTAATGTTTATATTCAATTTTTATATAGTCAGAGGCTATTACAGTCCATTTAGGGTAAGAATAGAGTGACACAGCAGTAAAATCCACCATAACAGTGTAAAAGAAATGATAAAGGCTTGTACAACCATGCCGTGCATAATTTCAATGCTAAACCACACTACCTTCTACATAAACGGCTATGTCACTCTCAAAATATCCTAACTGATTGTAAGTGTCTGTCATTGTCATATCCAGGAACATTGTCCTTTTTTGTCAGAGGAAAAGAGTTTTAGTAGTCAATGCATAATTATTTACATACAACAACTTATTATCCACCAATGTTCTATTTGATGACTTCTGTTTAAATGTGGTATGTTTTCTTTGCTTGGCAGTAAGTTGAGAGCTGCCTTCCCTGTCTGATTTTCTGTAATCTTATTAAATGCTGAGGGAACGAAGTTATAGTCACCGGTATTCAATTGAAATGTGCTGGTAATGTTTCTTCTTATTAAAATGTTTTAAGTTTTTGGTTTACTTTTGCAGGTTTTCGAATCTAGGGAACACATGTTATATGAATGCTATACTACAGTGTCTGTTTGGTTTGGAAACCTTGGCAACCGACCTGACCTCTAACAGAAAAATGATGAAATCATTTCAACAACATTCTCTCTTCCAGTAAGTATATAACAAATTTACATTTTGAAATGATTTGCTGAAAAAATGTGTTGAAACAAAGCAAATGACAATGCAGAGAAAAAAGTTTTTTTATGAGGAAACAAGCTCTTATTCTCTGCTTTTCAACATTTTTAGTCTCCTACCATCGCTAATTTACTATAGGTTTGCCATCATTCCGGCCGTCAAGAAATCTGGATCCTGCAATTACTCAACAGTTTTCAAGCTAGGTTTATGAAACTTTTTGATTGACAAAAATTGTGGTTGCCATGGCAACAGACACATTGACAACCTGTGAACCAGGTAGCGGACGTCTTCAGTATTGCTTGCAGTTCCTTATTACTTGTTAAATAAAAAAAAAATGAAATTGATTTCCTAACAATACTTCACAAATAATTTGCACCTGCAGTGTAAAATTTAACTCATACTGTACTACAAAAAAACATTGTTTTCTTATTTCAGTGCTCTAGTGAAGTTGTTGTATGTAAAACGTCAAGTGAATGCTACAGATATATCTAAGAGAGATGCCTTACGTCGTGTTAAATGTGCAATATCTAACACTGCCAAGAGATTCTCAGGTTATGGACAACATGTAAGTGTTCAGGTGTCAATTTTCCTGACTTATCCGGAATTCCAGATTTATCATAGCTGAAAGAGCAATGACTTCTGACCCAAATAAAAGTTATTTAATGAAAATATCTTCAGGAATGACTTAAGTTATGGTCAACTTAATCTGTTTTGAAGGAATTTCTTAATAAAAATATGGAAACAATGTGACTGAAGGCCTCTTGTTTGTCAAAATGGTTAATTGCATAATATTATGAATTTCCTGATTTTAAATTTGGCTCCATTGACACCCCTGTTGTTTTTATCCAGTCAGATTGATCAAAGACCTCTTTATGATTTCTATCATAGGATGCTCACGAGTTTCTAGGACAAGTTTTGGACCAACTGAAAGAAGAAGTGATCAAAGTATCGAAAGCCACACCCACACCAAATAAGGAAAATGAAGGTGGGGCTGAGAATAGAACAGACTCCGCCCCTTCTACATATCCAGGACAGAATCCAATCACAGTCAATTTTGAGTTTGAAGTTTTACACACCTTAACATGTATACAGTAAGTTACTGTATTTATTTCTTGCCTTCTTGCCCTCTTTCAGACTTAACAGATTTTCTAAAAACAGCCTTTACCCCTCCCCATTGAATGAAGTTCAAAAGTAACAGCTTTCAAATTTGCCAAAGGTGGTGTTACTGAAGTTATAATGTACAATACAGGGGTGTGAAAATGTCTTTATCTAGCCTGTATAGCTACATAAGTAGTAGGGCTGTAACGGTACGCTCACCTCACGATATAAAACGAACCTTCAATTTTTCTAAAGGTTCGGTATATTTCGCTATGATACAATATTCTCTAGTAGCAGCTTAAATACTACAGTTTTTAAGTGACAATGACTTTGTTGATTCTATAACAGCAATTATTATGTGGCTATCAACTATTTTAAATGAATATCGACAATATGAGGCATATCTCAATACAATAAAAATGAGTGGTGCATGGTAATTATACATAATCAGAAAGCTTTCAGACATTTTAGTTCTCTGAATAATATTTTGCTCATAAAAAAGCTTATACCGAACCGTACCGAAATTGGCAACACTTGTACCATGAACCGTGTGGGACTGAAGTCCGCGGTCTTTCGTGTACCGCGGTATACCGTTACAGCCCTAATAAGTAGGTGGTTGGTTTGAAATCTAACCTAAATTTAAAAAGAAAAAAGTAACAAAGAGTAGCTGGCGAGCTCTACTGGATCATTTCTACAGTTGATTTTGCCAGATTTACATCCCTGACAACAAGATTTGATTGCATGTAGAATATATTCTTCATAATCCAATGTTTGATTTCTCTGTTGTAGATGTAAAGATGAAGTGACCAAAACTGAACAGTTCCATGATATTTCACTGGATGTACCGAAACAAAAGTAAGTTTAGTAGCTTTAAACTAGAGTAGTAATTGCATATTGTCAGATATGTTAAGTAGAATAATTAATGCCCGAGTCATGGCTCTTTTGTGGGAGACACAGTGAATTTAGGTTTTTAAGCCATGTGTCCAAATCTGCAATTCTGATTGTTTTTATGCCCTGGCATATAATGATGTATAGTGAAACCCCATGAAACCGGTGTATCCACGGTACCGGTGTATGTAATTTTCTCATGAAATTGTAGATTCTTTTTCTCGTGACATTGCCTGCAGGATTGTTTACAATAACTGACGAGTAAATTAAATAAATAAATACGAAATGGACCAATTTCTGAATGAAATCACAACAAAAACTTACACCATGCCTTCACTACGAGTAAATCCTTATTTAATCGGCAATGTTTGACATGCATGTATTCAATGCTCGCTTGTTTATTTATCAAACATATTTTTGACAGCTATGACGTCATCCATTGATAAAAAGGGTCGTGTGCAACTTTTGGCGGGAAAAAATCAACTTGTCAACAAACTGGACCAAATTTACTTGGAAAAATATATTGTTGCACCGGCTAGATGTGGTTATTTCCCTTTCCTGAAATTTGACATGTTGTTTGTTTACATGTATTTTTTCCCCGATTCCAAAGGTCATTTGATGTGATTTTGCAGTTTTATTAAAGATTAAAGGTCATTTTAGCAGTTTCCAACAAAATATGTGTCGAGGAGTTAGTGATTTATATTTATTTTGTCAATTTCGTTTGATACACCGGCTACATGAGCTTCAAGGCTACCTGACTGGTTGTTCATCCATTCTTTACAAAACTTCCAAGTTGATTGACTTAGCTAGTTATTAAGGACAAAGATACCACCGAGGCATATGCGTTTACTTAATGCAGTCTTGTTCTATATGCTCTATGCATGATTACTGCAAATTATTTTGCCAAATCAACAATTACTTGCCTCAGACAAGTGCTAATTTCAAAGTTAATAACCCTTCTACTTTGAGGATTCATTGTCGAAAATTCATACCAACAAATAAAATTATTTGTTACAGAGGAAGATAGTGTAAGTGTATGTTTTTACCATTTCAGAGATTTGGTGACACCAAGAACATTACAGGATGCGTTAACTTTATTCTTCAAGAGCGAGGAGATAGAGTATACCTGTGAGAAATGTGGACATAATAAATCTAATGTCACTCATAAAATATCTCGGCTACCCAGGTATGTTGTATGTCACTCATAAAATATCTCGTCTACCCAGGTATGTTGTATGTCACTCATAAAATATCTCGTCTACCCAGGTATGTTGTACGTCACTCATAAAATATCTCGGCTACCCAGGTATGTTGTATGTCACTCATAAAATATCTCGTCTACCCAGGTATGTTGTGTCACTCATAAAATATCTCGTCTACCCAGGTATGTTGTATGTCACTCATAAAATATCTCGTCTACTCAGGTATGTTGTGTGTCACTCATAAAATATCTCGTCTACTCAGGTATGTTGTATGTCACTCATAAAATATCTCGTCTACCTAGGTATGTTGTACGTCACTCATAAAATATCTCGTCTACCCAGGTATGTTGTGTGTCACTCATAAAATATCTCGTCTACCCAGGTATGTTGTGTGTCACTCATAAAATATCTGGTTTACCCAGGTATGTTGTGTGTCACTCATAAAATATCTCGTCTACCCAGGTAGGTTGTATGTCACTCATAAAATATCTCGTTTCCCAGGTATGCTGTGTGTCACTCATAAAATATCTCGTTTACCCAGGTATGTTGTACGTCACTCATAAAATATCTCGTCTACCCAGGTATGTTGTGTGTCACTCATAAAATATCTCGTCTTCCCAGGTAGGTTGTGTGTCACTCATAAAATATCTCGTCTACCAAGGTATGTTGTGTCACACATAAAATATCTCGTCTACCCAGGTATGTTGTGTGTCACTCATAAAATATCTAGTCTACCAAGGTATGTTGTGTGTCACTCATAAAATATCTCGTCTACCCAGGTAGGTTGTGTGTCACTCATGAAATATCTCGTCTACCCAGGTAGGTTGTTTGCACTCATAAAATATCTCGTTTCCCAGGTACGCTGTGTGTCACTCATAAAATATCTCGTTGTGTGTCACTCATAAAATATCTCGTCTACCCAGGTAGGTTGTGTGTCACTCATAAAATATCTCGTCTACCCAGGTAGGTTGTGTGTCACTCATAAAATATCTCGTCTACCCAGGTAGGTTGTTTGCACTCATAAAATATCTCGTCTACCCAGGTATGCTGTGTGTCACTCATAAAATATCTCGTTTACCAAGGTATGTTGTGTGTCACTCATAAAATATCTCGTCTACCAAGGTATGTTGTGTGTCACTCATAAAATATCTCTTCTACCCAGGTATGTTGTGTGTCACTCATAAAATATCTCGTCTACCAAGGTATGCTGTGTGTCACTCATAAAATATCTCGTCTACCAAGGTATGTTGTGTTACTCATAAAATATCTCGTCTACCAAGGTATGTTGTGTGTCACTCATAAAATATCTCGTCTACCCAGGTATGTTGTGTGTCACTCATAAAATATCTCGTCTACCCAGGTAGGTTGTTTGCACTCATAAAATGTCTTAGTTGTATGTCACTCGTAAAATGTTTCGATTGTTTGTCACTCATAAAATGTCTCAGTTGTGTGTCCCTCAAAAAATCTTTTATAGTTGTATGTCCCTCTTAAAATGACTTGATTGTTTGTCGCTCTTTAAAATCTCTGGTTTGCCTAGGTTTGTTATATGTCACCTATAAAATCACTAAGTCTACCTGGATGTTTTTTAGTGTTACTCAAAAAAATTTATTTGACCCTGCCGATGGGTCACATGTTTTCTTGTAACCTCTAAAAAATGGTAAAGCTTTTGATATTTGGCATGTTGGATTTCTATCATTAACTATCATGTTAAATTTGTCTCCTTAGTTCCTTTGACTTGTATTTCTTGTCATTTTCAATTAATTGTTCAAAAGATGCTTTATCCTTGGATGAGTCACTTGGGGGGGGGCATGATGGCTCTCTTTGATCTTAAAGAATGTTCAGATTTCTTGTTTTTCATTTCAGGGTGTTTATATTACATCTGAAGCGATACAGTTATAACCAGTTTCATTCCAAGAACACCAAGATGGGTCAGAATGTTAAAGTGCCTTTCTATTTAACGTTACAACATCATTGTGTCGAGGAAACACAACCACCATACCCACCGTTATCTGTGGATACCAATACCAGGTTAGCACTGTCTGTGGAACTTCTCCTTTTGAATTTTACACCATCCAGATTAGGGCTGTAACGGTGTACTGCGGTACCCGAAAGACCGCAGACTTCAGTCCCACACGGTTCAAAGAGTTCAAATTTCGGTACGGTTCGGTATAAGCTTTTTTATGAGCAAAATAATATTCTGAGAACAAAAATGTCTGAAAGCCCTCTGATTATGAATAATAACCATCCAACACTCGTTTTGAAAGTATTAAGATATGCCTCATATTGTCGAAATTTATTAAAAATAGTTGATAGCCACATAATAATTGCTGTTATAGAATCAAGAAGGTCACTGTCACTTAAAAATTGAAGTATTTAAGCTACTGTTAGAGAATATTGTATCATACCTAAATATACGGAACTGTTAGAAAAATGATGGTAAGTATCATATCGTGAGCTGAGCGTACCGTTACAGCCCTAATCCAGATTAAAGAAAAGGTGTTAAAATTTAATCTTTATGCAGTAAAACAGTATAACCTGCCTTAATTGACATCAAAATTACACGCCATAACATAGCAAGTGTAATTTTTCCTTAAAACCTTGAGAGTTCTTGATTTATCAGATAAAGACTTTTAGTTCAAACACTATTTGGACCATTCCATGTGGATTGAAGCCTTATCTGGTCAATTCCATATGGGTTAAAACCCTATTTTGGCCAGGCTATATGGCTTCAAGCCCAATCTGGCCTATTCCACACAGGTTCAAGCCGGATGTTGTCAAGTCCAAAAATATGTTTAAAATTTATACACAAACTGTGTTATTTTTCAGTGAACAGAAGTTAAATCAGTCAGTGACAGAGGATACTAAATGTGAGGATACACCAAGTCGACGGAAACTAGACTATTCAAGGTTAGTAGTAGAAAGCTAGTTAAAACTGGGGTCCTACAGTTCTTAAATAGTCACGAAATCTGCAGAATTTGCTGCACAGGGAAGAAGGAACTATTATGAAGAAAATAAAAATTTGATTGATGAAAAAAGTATTGATTAATTTACGGTTATTTGAAGTTTTATGATGCACCTGATTTCTGTTAGTATTGGTAAGCTAGATAAAACAGAGACCCTGCCAGTTTATAACAGCCTGGAATTCTGCGGTATTTGCTGCTCTAGAAAGAAAGAACTATTCTTCGGCGTTGCTAATGTAAGAAAATCTTTTCTTCATGTTGCTAATGTAAGATATGCGCGTTGCTAATGGAAGATAAGTGCGTTGCTAATGGAAGAAAATCTTTTCTTCGGGTTGCTAATGTAAGATAAGCGCGTTGCTAATGGAAGAAAATCTTAATTCACATTAGCAACATCTTTCTCACATGAGCAACCGCACGTGAATTTATTCAGACCTTTATGTGTCTACTTTCACTTTTACTACGTCTGCATAGTTAAATAAACTTGGTATTTAGCTAACAAGAAGAGCAAAAATAGGTTCTATACTATTTAAGGGGCATTTTCTTAGGCAGAGCATAAGTGTTTGCATATGCTTTATTTACGACGTTATGTTATCGACTGTTTTGAATGCGAACGTACGGCAAATGCCACATTAGGATGACGTCACGTTGACGCCACGAACGTTAAATAATGATAAAAAATCAAATTTTCACGAATTACTTCGAAGAAAAATGATCCACCATGAGACAGTCTATGTAGGATAAGGAAATCTCACCCTCGGGGTCGGTATTTTAACCAGGAGACTCGGCAAGCCTCGTCCCTGGTTAAAATCCGACCCCTCGGGTAAGATATCCTTATCCTACATAGAAGCTCATGGTGGATCCTTATATTCTACTGAAAATCATAAATGATGAATGGTGTAATCCGCCCGATGTTACTTAGATGGAAAAAGCAAGATTTGGAAATGTCATTTATTAGCTTGTTTGTCCATGGTTACAGTTTTATTTTTTCACAAATGCTGATTAATGCACAATTGTTCCATCAAATTGTAGTTTGCATTCAGAATGATTCTTGACATGATGTTTTGGTGCAAAGATGATGAGTTCTGTTTTATCCAGGTTAATCTTCATGTTCAAATGCATCCAGGAATTGTATTACCCTGTTATAGTTTCTGTTGTTGGTTTTTGTTGAGAGGTGGTTGCTATAGGCATTGAGGTTACATTGATGGTATAGCTTGGCCAATTTGACACGAGCCTGACCTATTGATTAGCATAATTTAACAGTCAATATATTGTCTACGTTTACAACACCGAGTGTATGTTTTCATAATCGGGGAGTATCACGAAGACGCTCCAGATGTAATACAAACACAAACCTAAACTACCGATATTTCACGATTTGCTTGCGGAAATTGATATATTCAAAGCAAGAACCTTGTTATATATTCTTGCATAAAGGTCAGGCTCAGGTCAAAATAGCCAAGCTATACCGTGGAATGAGTAATTCCATAGAGGTTTAAATCATTCCACAGAGGTTTCAGCAATCCATAGAGGTTTCAGTGAAACCCTGAAAGTTTCTGTCATGTCATGGAGGTTTTAGTTCAATACTTATTTATGATTTTGTTGACTTCAGGTTTGGGTTTAAGAAACCGTCCACAGAGACCACGGCAGACAAATCCACTGACAGTGAGAGTATGTTCACAGAAACGAAAGAAAAGGTATATCACCCAAATTTACTGGATGTTTTGTGGGTTGATAAGAAAGACTTAGCTTTGTGCAGAAGGAATACTTTGCGGTCATCCTTTGCAATAACAAAACGATGATAGTAACAACTTTATTTTCTGTGAATAACTAATTGATCTGGTATGATGTTTGTGTGTAAGGTATACAGTAAAACCTCGTTATCTCGAGGACTAATCGTGACGAGCCAAATAATAGAAATAAACCGGGAGCTCGACATAGCAGTGTGATATAAGTATACAACATATATTAAGCAAATTCCCCGGAACTTTGAAAATTGCTCGAAATAAGCTGGGTGCTCGTAATTACGATGCTCATCTTAACGAAGTTTTACTGTAATTGGAATAGACTTGACCAATTAATTAGGTTTTGAAGATTTGCAAATGATTTCATAATTCAATTGCATGAGTTATAGCCCTTGGTTTGAAATAAATGCATGTGTCACAAACCTTTCTAGTTCTTACTGTGGGTTGAGTTGACACGTTTTGCAGTTTCCATTTCATTTTGATCCAACAAGCTTGAGTCACCACTAGGTTAAAAATGCAAATAAAACATATTCAGTGTGTAGAATCACATGATCAAATGAATGCCGTAAGAATACCCGACAAGTACCGAGTTCGCTCTAACTTTAGCTGTTTTTAATTGATGCTCGACCAAATGCAGTTTCCAAACGAGTGTAATAATTTGGTTGTGCATCAATTAAAAACAGCTAAAGATAAAGCGAACCCGGTACTTGCCGGGTATTCTTACATTTATACGGAATGTACTTTCGGCTATATAATATAACCATATTAAATGCACAATCGTTATAATCAAGAAAAAACTCAACCGTTAGCAGACGAAATCGCAATAGTTTTGAGTGTAAAACGGCATTCATTTGATCACGTGATTCTACACACTGATATTGATTGATTTATCTGTTTGTATTACCTATATAGAAGGATGAGGTGGACGCTGCTATACCGTTAGATTATGAGGAAGATCCGGACCTATCACGAGCAATACAGATGAGTCTTGAAGAACAAGAAGTCAAAAATAAGGTAAAGTTTCACCAGATATTTTAAAGCTTTCACTGTTTTATCAAAGCATTTACGCAAATCTTAAACTTACGATCAAATTTTAATGTTTTATAAAACTTTTACAACTATATTTTTTGCATTTTAAACCCTGATGAAGGCTTAATTGTTAAGCCGAAACATTGGTTTCAATAAATAGATAAACTCATCCGTTGTTATAGTCGTGAGATCCATATATATTTATTTATTGTACTCAACTATAAAGAGTGACAAATGGAGCTGCAATACTAATTAAGATTCAGTTAACAAACTCCTACAAACAATATATGTCCCCAATTTGTAGTTGTTAAAGAAATATACAGAATTTAAATTTGAACGTAAGTTTAGGATTTCTGTAAGTCGGTTGATAAAACAGTACCCTGATCCACGACCCCAACAGCATCAGTGCCTGGCACTTAAGTGACCAGCCAAATTTGATATTTTAGTTTACAGTTGATATCTTCCACAAAATTAAAAAAAAAGCGAAAATCTTAGATATGACAGAATATCTCAGGCATTGGGCTTTTGTTTTGCATCGAGACATTCTACTTACTAAGTGCATTATGTCAGAGTTGTGGCCCTTTGTAGGGGACATGTTTTTCTGGCCGAAACCTTTCTATTAAATGTTGATTCTGAGCTAGTAACTACTGCACTAAGTTTCTGGGCTTAGTATGCATAGAGTATATTTTTTTTATAGGAAAACTATTCAGTTTTGTCAATTCGGGCAAGTTGTTTAAAATCCTAAATTTGATTTGATCTTGAGGTTTCTACCAGTATAGACATATCCTAAGAGCATTGAATGTTTGTTAATCCGCAGAATCATCAGGACTATGATGAAGAAACTGATCCTAACATGGAGAAAGTTCTGGAAATGAGTCGGCAGGAACAAAGTACAGGTAAAATATTACACTAGATCTATATTCAGTTAAGTTATTATACTGTGTTAGTGGTAAATCTAGTCAGGGTTCGACACTCACTACCTCTGGTCCCCTGGCACGGGGCCAGTGAAAATATTGAAGGACCAGTGAAATTAATCAAGGACCACTCGCTGTTTTCTTTACAAATTTAACACTTCTTTACTGTCGGACCAAAAATAGTTTGTGTCAACCCCTGCTAGTGTGTGTTGATATTGAAGTACAATTTACATGCCTATCTGTTTTATTTACCAAGTTTCAATGGTACAAAGTTACCTACCTACCTAGTCCTTGTTGCGCCAGGAGGCACATAGAGCAAGGACTAGAGCTTTCCACTATTATATCTTTTGCTTTCTTGTCTAATTGTCCCAAGGTCAAGCTACTTTCTGTCATTTCTGTTTTAATGGTTCGAACTTTCACAGTGCCTTAATTCAGTGCTAAGGTCCATTATCCATGTGTCTGAAGTTTGTGCCAAGTTTCATGGCATCCTGAGTTCAGGGCTAAGTTTTTTAGCACCTGAATAAGTGCTAAGTTACTCAGTTGCATTGCTTAGTTTCAACATGCCTGGGCGAACTTAGCAGTAACATGAATCTGTGCCAATTTTCAAAATGTCTTAATTTAGTACCAAGTTTCACGAGGCTTGAATTAGGTGCTCAATTTCAAGTACCAGATTAGGACAAAGCTTCTCAATACCACAGTTCTGTTCTGTAGATACAGTAAAATCATAAATTTTCGTGGGGGATTAAATTTGTGGATTTCGTGGTTCATCTCAACCACAAACTTTAATCCCAACGAACATTAACTTTGATCCGTGTTTTATTAACTAAAATGCAAAATCCACGAATTCAAGTCCCAACGAAATTGTCTTTTTTACAAATACCACGAAATTAAATGATTTTACAGTAGGTTTAGACTAAAAGTAAGTAAGCTAAAGGATTTTTTTATTGATGCATAGAATGCCTTAACTTAGTCCTGAATAGAACTCTTCAATGCTTTTTATTACTTAGCATTTTGAAATAATAAAAATCTTAAAACAGTTATTTATTGAATTGTTTCAGATTCACCCAAAGTGAAGAAAATTCAGGAAATGACAGAAGAGGAAATGATTCAGTTAGCAATTGAACAAAGTCTCATGGAGTCAGACCCTTATCACCATGACAACAACACGCAAACTGATGATGTCATCAATACGGGTGATCATATGTACTCAAGAAATAACAATGGTTTCACAGATTTCAGAACAAATAGTCCAGAAAGTTATGATATCGGACCAGATGATTTAAACTCAAAATTTCTGTCTAGTCCCCGTAAAACTTTTTTAAGAAAGCGACATAAGTCGGAAAGTGAGATTGAGAATCGATCTCATCATGACAACGAGACAGGTGAGACTGAGATTCGATCTCGTAATGATGAGAAAGTTTCTAAAGACTCTGATATATTCTCTAGTTGGGATGACGTGTTAAATAGCGACACCAAATCAAGTGATAAAGTAAAACTTGAAAACAATAGTGGTGAAAAAATTAGCAAATCTGCAAATAAAAGGTGGAGTGACCGATTACATAACCTATCTGGTCAGTTTGACGACCAATGTGATGCGACAGGTGACCATATTGACCTTTCTTGTGAAGAGTCACCGAACGATTTCGAGATTGATGAAAATAAAACTGATGTGACTGTGAAACATAAAACTGAAAGTTTGGATGATAAAAATGTGGATATTAAACTTGAAGATGCGTCTGATGCTCTGTGTAATGATAAAAGTGATCTTGTGGATAAGAAAGATGACAGCAAAGATATTGATGAGTTCAATGAAGATGATGATGATGGTAGGATATATTTTACACTTCAAGGCCCTTATTTCGCCATTTTGAGCCCTGTTTTGGCCCCTGTCCCCAACTTATTTTACATGTTCCCCTATTTTCCAGTCGACGAAATTAGGATTTGAAACTACTTGCCTGAATCGGCTATATTGAATACCTTTTAGACTATGCATAATTACTGCAAAAATTACTTGTCAAATTAACAATTACTTGTCCCGGACAAGTGCTAAATCTGCAGACTGCTAACTTAAAGAAGGTTACTTCGATATCTCTTATTTTCTGTGTATAATCACATGAAAATATTAACCTGTTCTTGTTCTATGTTATTACCTTATCTCATACCCTTGTAGCAATGCATAACATCAGGTATGAGGCATCCAAGTAATTGATAATTAATTGGCTATAAAATTAGGGCTGTAACGGTATACTGCGGTATACGAAATACTGCAGACTTCAGTCCCACACGGTTCACGATTCGGTACGGTTCGGTATAACCTTTTTTATGAGCAAAATAATATTCAGACAACGCCTGGCAGCCTTTTGATTATGTATAATTACCATATATCACTCATTGTAATCATATTGAGATATGCTTCGTATTGTCTAAATTCTCTTAAAATAGCTGATATGCACATAATAATTGCTGTTATAGAAACATCAAATTCATTATCACTTAAAAAGTGAAGTATTTAAGCTGCTATTAGAGAATATTGTATCATACCAAAAAATACCGAACCGTTACAAAAATTGACGGTACATATCATATCGTGAGGTGAGCGTACCGTTACACCCCTATAAAAAATGCATGAATACACACATTAAAACTATATTTATATATTACGAACATTGTTTTAGATGTTTGGTTGGCAAACGTGGAAGATAAAGAAAACAAAATACCGTTATCAGAGAAACCAAAGTTATCTGATCCGTCAGATTTCACCATGGATGCGATGGATGCTCCACCTGCGGACGAAGTGGACGGATTTGTGGATGAAAACCTGGATATACCAGAGATAAAAAATGAGGTAATTTTATGGTTAACCATTTCTCAGTAGTAAGTTTTTATATCGTTGAGTTTAAGGAGAAGTACAAAATGATATTTTGAGAAAAAAGATAACATTGTTCGGAATTTACTCTTTATCTTAAATATGGTGAAACAAGCTGTTTCACTTCAGTTTGGTTAACATGACAAATTCCGATTTTCATGAAAATAGGCTCATAAGAAGCGACCTGTGATGCTGATTTTAAATATGTATCAGTCTTATAATGTTGTAAGTGGTAGTTACGACCTTCTCATTCTAAGCCAGCGATATATCCAATGCTGCAGAAATGAAGAGAAATTTTTATGCATCTTAAAACAAAACTTGCAACTATGGCATTCATGCTCTGATTCTGTGACAGTTGTACTCCCATTCGTTGCTGTTGCATTCTTGCAACGATTCTTCAACATGCGCTGATTCTATGATGTTGTGCGCTGATTCTAGGAGTATGGTTGACTATATTTATGGCAGTCTTAAAAAATGTTCTTTTGTGCTATATATATTTCAGAAAGGAGAGTTACCCTACACATACAGACTTGTCAGCGTTGTTAGTCATATGGGATTGACATCTGTTGCAGGTAGAGTAATCAAATAATTCTGTTCACCTTTAAAAACACTTTGATGTGATAATCCAGAAATTACTGTAAGTCAGAGAAATTTTCACGAGGTTTGAATTTCAAGGTTATATATTATTCTGCAGTACTTCCCGAGGTTAAATGTTTGTGATTTTTAAATTTCAAAAAGAAATTTTATGTATCCTTTGTTTTACTTCTTTTGTTATTTCATTTCGCCAGTATTTCTAGATTTATTGCTTTCTGATAATGGACTGCTAAAAGTATATAATTGGTTATTTTTGAGAAACGGTGTTGGTAATTATATAATCGACCGTAGCTGAGTTGCCTTCTATGTAGGATGTTTGAATCCCGGCGAAAGCTGGGTTATAACTGATGTTGCCGGTTTGTGAGCTGCCAGCTAGTTAAAGAATGGTTACCATCTATATAGGCCCATCTCTACTAGGTGTCCGGCAACACATGAAGGGTTTTGGGAGGTGCTGTGCGCTAGAAAGATAGGCCCTTCAATAGGGCTGACACTATAATAGACGAACACTTTACCTTATAATGAATCTTATATTTTAGGACACTATATCAGTGACGTATTTGATATGAAGAAGAAAGCCTGGTATAGTTTTGATGATACACACGTCACCAAGATAACTGAAGCTGATGTGAAATCTAAACGTGAAAGAAGTGGCTACATCTTCTTCTATATGGACAAGTTAGTATATCTTACAAACATTTGTTAAATGTATTTGATGTGAATAAAAAAAACTACACGTGACAGTGGTCCTACAATTCTGGATTGGCTGCATTAGCAAGAATTATCTTTCCTGCACAAAAGTTCTTTGATGAAAATATTCAAAGAATTGACAAAGTTATGGTCATTTGACGTTCCATTATCTGTATTTTAACAATAAAACCATGTTTGAATCATTGCTAAGGTTTAGAGATGCCAGAGATATGTGCTCATGGCACCCGAAAAAGACCTGTGACTTGTTTTCAGGATTAGGCATTATGCCTCAGTAGGACCCCCTGCTGCTGCCCTACATGCCAGAGGGCATAATGGGCAGTAAGTAAGTAAAGGGCCCCCTGTCTTAAATTCTTACATTGTAGTATGTCATGCATTCTTTTCACTACAACTTGCATCATAGCATAGCATAGTGGTTGAACATCCTCAAGTTGTAGAGATCATAGGTTTGATCTCAGGCTGCAACATACTAAAGTCATTAAAAATGTTGCTAGTATATCACCATTACTTCAAGATCAACATAGTTCCAGATAGCTACTGATTTTCCTCGAGTAATATGACTGGGTAACTAGTCTCAATTTAGCCGAAATACTGTTGACCTGTGAAAGTTTTAACTATTTTCAAAATCCTTTTGCATTCTTGTTACTCATGTAGCCGCATGTTTTTTACATTACAGAGAGATCTACGATGAACTATCTCTAGATATTGCTGTCAACAAAACAGCTAGCAAGCGGTGACACCTGATATCACCAATACACGAGATTTATCAACATGTGCGATGTCATTTACAGATTATGTAATACCAGAAAGAGACTCCTGCCACCTACATACCATCAACTGTGTGAACTCTCACAACGCTGCACAACGGTGCCGCCGGCGTTTCACATACAGACTGGAATCAACTAATTTGTCTTTATGTATTAGATCATGTGTTGGAGTCATGTATCCATTGGCTGTCCAATTAGGACAAGTTGACAGTATTGGTATACATGTTATACTGTAAAATCATTAATTTTCATAGGGGATTATATTTTTCGTGGTTCACCTTCAACCATGAAATCAAATCCAATCGAACAATAAACTTGACCCAGATATTTATTACCAAAAATGCAAAATCCACATATTAAAGAGGCATTCCCTATAACTAGCACATTTTTATCTACTACCACATTTGGTGTGCTTAATGTACAAAGCACAGTCAATTATCATAATTTGTCAGAAGAAAGTGTGTGCAAATATGTCTTTATAATGTCAAAAATGTGGTCAAACCACCAATAATAATTTATCGCTTCCAGCGATTTATCATTATGTGGTCAAAGGGAAACAACTCGTGACTATTTTGGGTCGTTACTGAAATATATTTTCATTTTTTCTTGGTAATTGATGGGGGTTTTTTGTTGAAGATTTGAGGAGTTTACGCAATAGTGATTCTCATTCAGTGTATTATATTCCTGAATCGATTTAAATGATCAAAATTATAGGGAACGCCTCTTTAACGTCCCATCGAAATGGTATTTTTTGCCCAAACCAGGAAATTTTCGATCCATGGAAATTAAATGATTTTACAGTAATACTTGTATGAGACCAAGATAACGCCCTTACAAGATTACTTATGGTGTGCTGCTGGCCTTTCACAAACAGTCTGGAATCAACTTACATGATTTTATGAGTGTACTTTTAATATGTATTGGATCATGTGTTTAAGCAGTAATATTTGATGTATACATTGGCTTCCACTTTAGACAGGTTGGCAGTATTGGTATTCATGTTATGTATCTTTGTTTTGAATTATGTTGGAAATGGATTGAGTATACATTATTGTTAATGATGATAAATTCTTATATAAAACTATGTATTTCAAACTAGCGCAGATTTCCCTGCCTTGGTTTAAGGAAGTGAGGATTTCTTTCATTTACTTAAGGGGCATTATAAAATTGTCTCCCTTTCTTTTGGGGAACAATAGAGAATTATCTTCTTTGCTTTGAAGAAACATAATTATGTCCCTTGCTTTGTGGAATTATAGATTTCCTTCCCTTACTTTGTGAAAATATAGAATTCTCTCCCTTGCTTTGTGGAAATAGAGAATTCGCTTTCTTGCTTTGAGGAACACTAGAGAATTCTCTCCCTTGCTTTGTCGAAATATAGACTTCTCTCCCTTACTTTGCGGAACTCTAGAGAATTCTCTCCCTTGCTTTGTGGAAATATAGAATTCTCTCCCTTGCTTTGTGGAAATATAGAATTCTCTCCCTTGCTTTGTGGAAATATACAATTCTCTCCCTTGCTCTGTGGAAATATAGATTTCTCTCCCTTGCTTTGTGGAAATAGAGAATTCTCTCCCTTACTTTGTGGAAATAGAGAATTCTCTCCCTTGCTTTGTGGAAATATAGAATTCTCTCCCTTGCTTTGTGAAAATATAGAATTCTCTCCCTTGATTTTTGAAAATATAGAATTCTCTCCCTTGCTTTTTGAAAATATAGAATTCTCTCCCTTGCTTTGTGGAAATATAGAACTCTCCCTTGCTTTGTGGAACACTCGAGAATTCTCTCCCTTGCTTTGTGGAACACTCGAGAATTCTCTCCCTTGCTTTGTGGAAATATAGTACTCTCTCCCTTGCTTTGTGGAACACTAGAGAATTCTCTCCGTTGCTTTGTTGAAGTTAGGAATTCACTCCATTGCTTTGTGAAAATATAGATTTCTCTCCCTTGCTTTGTGGAAATATAGATTTGTCTCCCTTGTTTTGTGAAAATATAGATTTCTCTCCCTTGCTTTGTGAAAATATAGATTTCTCTCCCTTGCTTTGTGGAACACTAGAGAGTTTTCTCTCTAGCAGAAAGGTGCTTAAAAATGACTCAATTTCCTTCAGCAATGTGCATTGTTTATGATATTGTACGAGTTATTTTTAACCAAATTTTTCAAATGTGCTGTCTTTCTTGAGAGATGGCTATGTTAGAGATTGGTACTTCGTATCTGTGGCGTGTTTGTTAAATCTTTCATTAAAAACCATCATTTGTGATACAAATCTTTTAGTATATTATTTAAAATTATGTGTTGCTCCACAGAAGTGACTCTGAGCCTTCAGGCAAAGACCTAAATTACACTGATTGGAAACATGTACCAAATCTCACGATATCTCGTGGCAGGTCTTCTGAAATCTCACGAAATCTCGTCCGTTTTTAATACCTTATATCTCCTGTTCTAATATACTGATGAAAAAAATAATAACACTGCAATAGATTTATTATTCAGCTTTAAAATGATACCTCATTTTTTGAAACCAGTCAAGGAATAAAACAGTAGACCCTGAAAAGCCAGACCTACTCTATTTTTTCATCAAATTAATGTAAATTCCAAGTTTATCAGAAAATACCTGATTTGCCTCATTCAAATCCAATTATTTTGTATTTCATAAGAGGTAGTCAAAAATGAGTTATTTCGTGTAGTAGAAGAAACTTAGCTCTTCAACATGATACATTGTGCATTAAAATCGGATGACTAAAAAAAGTTTTATGCACACTAGCTGAATCTGCTGTCTGTTATTTTGCGTTTTCTCTGAATTTTCAGTGGAGTGTCCAATCTGTGTAATTTAGGTCTTTGCTTCAGGGAACTCTTTGTTGGTGCTTTTGAATGTTCAAGATTCTAACCATCAGTTTAATGTTTAAGATTTTGACCATTTTTGTTATGATGTTTTAGTCTGTGTATTTTATTGAACAGACTTCGGACCTGTTATAAAGACTAGTCGTTGATACAATATCAGGGGTAGACACTGACTATTTGGTCACTGGTCCAACAGTAAGGAAGCATAGAATTTGTCAAGCAAATAGTCCTTTAAAGGGACTGTGTCACGTTTCAGCGTATAGCAAAAATAAAATAAAATTGTCAAATATTCATTAAATTTTGGCATAGATGCCTGAATATTACATAAAATAGCACACTGATATAAAATATAACTTGTGAAACATCAGGATTTTTTTGTAATTATTACAGTATTTTACCTCCATAATTCTACTCTAATTTAAATTGCCTGAAATTTACTCACATGTGATGAAATGAATTTAAAAACAAACCAAATACTTCATAGATGTTTAGACTGAAGTTTGCTTATGTTACAGACAGATCTAGTGAACAATATTAATCACAAATCATGCTTAAAAGGAAAAACACACTGATGTGCGCCATGTTGAAAGTGGTTAAAATAGATAAGTTGTAATTAATAAATATTTCTGAAAGCAACAGTCAACAGTGTTCTGTCTTATAAATACTTGATTTGTTAAGAAAATTATACTTTTCAGAAAAATTTGCTCCATCTGTAAGACTTTCTATAGTCCTTCTTGATTTTCTCGGGCCATCGGACCAGTGTTTGTGGCGAGCCCTGAATATAACTCCCATGATAAATTTAGCTAACAAAGATTGCTAGAACATCCAAGCAAAGTTTTGCTAGTTAGAATAATAAGTTATTTCTACCCATTTAAGATCCAAATTGCAAAAAGTTTGCCCACAGAATTAATCCACTGTAGTACAGTATCTAAAATTACATTCTTTTAGGATAACAGGATTCTCAACTTTTGGCCATGGGATTCTCCGTCTTGTCTAACATCAAATATTTGTTGACTAAGTTTTATCTCATCTCAAGTTTGGCGCCAGTAATTATTTGCATGTTAAATGTTCTTGTAATTTATGTATGTTAATATTGGAAGTATATTTTGTTATGGAATCATGTAAATACAAAGTATTAGATAAAAGAGAGAATAAATTTGATTATGTTATAATTTTATTTATTTTGTATGGTGTTTCATTTCCACACAGATATAATTTTATTATTTTGTGTGTTGTTTGTCATTTCACCTCCACATTATCATTAGTATGACGTTCCACTTGATGTATGTAACAAAGGATTTCATTGGTTGATAATGGAACTGTTTGCATATTGTAAGAAATCTTGACAAATCAAATGGCTTGATAGATAATCATCATTTCTGTCCAGCAAGTGAATGGATTTCACAAGTTGATGACAACAATGATTTTGACATTAAATGTCAAGTAGGGTGTTTCATTTTTTGAAAATTTTCTCCGATCAAAAACCTTTTTTGCCCAACTGTGACCCTCCTCAAACAATGCATATATACAAAATTTCAGCTAAATTGGTCAATGGGAACACCTTGCCCTTCCGACTCGAACTTTTGACCCAAGAGGGTCTTAGATCCATTTTGGGATTATTTCATATTTTTTCAAACTAGTACAAACTATGTGATGTTGCATACCATCTTGAAGGAAATGATAAGAGGAACTATGCTGTAAAAGAATTCATAAGATTAAATATGTTTAAAAAGAGTTATGACCCTTTGTAAATTTAACAAAATCGGCTTTTTAACCAATTTTCACGACATATATTTAGATTTGAAGTACATTAAAATATAGTACATGTACTTTAGCATATCCATTGAGCAAGAACGCACATTCAATGGGACATAATGATATAAAACAAACTGTTTAGTTATAAGCTGTATCCACTGTTTAATCACACATGATACTTGTATAATTATTTATCATATAAGGGTTCATGTATCTTCCATTATGTTCTTGCTAAATTCTAAGTTCTACAGCAGTTACAAACTCTGATAAATGCGTCCGATGTGGGTCCCATTTGTTGCAGTATTTGCATAGTTCTGAATGTTCTCTACCCCTACCCACTCACATCCATCCCCTTTCAGCATTGACATTTACAAACAATTCAAGTCCATTATAAACAGTATCTTTTCGATTCTGCTAGAATCTGTCCTAGCGTTTGACAATGATCCACATATTAGTCTGCTTTTAAAGATGAAGCACTATGATATAAGAAACAAGACTCTTATAAGGATCAAGTCATGACTACTGGTCAACGTATGGAGCATAGTCGAACAATGCAAATCTGAAATGACTGAGTGTCACATGGGTCTGTTTACGCCCACAACTATTTCTGGTCTACATAAACGGTATATTCCAAACTGTTGACCGATGACAGTATAATATACATACAAAGCCATGATGACACCAATCTCCTCCAGGGAGACCTTACAAAGTTACACTCTTGGCGATCTTGATACAGTAGATGGAAAATGAGCTTCTATCCAACAAAGTGTGTATAATTACATCTCCGAGAGACAAGCTTGATGAAACCAGATTGTTACTAAATGTTAGGCCATCCAGTGTCTAGGAATGACACTAGCATTCAAATAAAAGGAGAAGGGCACCTATGTTAGCGACATTGCTAAAAATGGCAACCAAATGGCGGGATATGATTCCCTGGTCGGAACGTGCCAAATTCTAGACAGTTGTTTACAAAACAATAGCTATGCCCACAACAGAGCATTCAACTGCTACCCAGAACAACATCTGAGACCTTCAACAAATGCAAACGCACGCAGCAACTTTTATTACTAACGACTATTCGACGAAAACCCCTGTAGGTGCCATGACGATACTAGAGGACACTCAGAGGGCATTTCTGGAGAGTCGTCGAAGACAAGCCAGGTAACATATCTTTTTTAACATTCAGTCAAGCTAGCTACTGAAGTCTGAAGATTCACACACAAGAAATGTTTTCGGCATCACCCCCATAACACGATCATAGGAGTAGGAACCTCATTCATCCCTAGACCAGCTGAAAGCTGGAACAAGATTGTAACAAAGGTTGCTATATTAAACACACTACTCAAAGCCTGATTCGTTTTGCAACATCATCTACTGAATATGCTTTTAATCAGTTTTCAAGGAGCAAATCTGAAACTGACTTCTGTCTGACATTTGTGTACATGTTTCACTGAGCTTTACACAGTCCATTTATTTCTGAGGACTCTCTAATTCTGATCCTTATCTAGAAGACGAAGAAGGGTTCTAAGTTACACCCAATCCAAATCCCATTGCTGAGAAGGCATTGTTAGCCAGTCACTTCATTTTTGTAACAGGTGAAAGAGTTAGCCATAGCTTGGTCCTAACTAATCAATTGCAAGATCATCTATCATCAGGGGAAATTGCTCTTTCCTGATGCAAAATATTACGTTTTCAAATAGCAGTGCATCCTCACCTTCGCTCTTTCTGTTGGTTTAACATTCGCTCTGCCTGTTGGTTCCTGCCTATGAGGAATGGGGGACATAAACAACTATGCAAATACTGCAGAGCGGAAGTGTATCATTATTATTGCGAGCTACCATAGAGTGACAGTCACTGATCAAAATGTAGGAAAATCTACAAATTACTATATCATTATTAAAAGTGATCATAACTTTTCACAGAACAATATGTGTTGTATTGTTAGTCCCATTGAAAGTGCTTTCTTGAGACCTTTCCAATGATATGCTATTCTACCGTATTTCAATTAACTTCAAATATAATTATACTTAAGGAAAATTGGTAAAAAAGCCATTTTTTGGCAAATTTCAAAGGGCCATAACTCTTTTTAAACATATTTAATCTTATGAATTCTTTTACAGCATTGTTCCTCTGACCATTCTCTTCAAAATGATATGCAACATCACATAGTTTGTACAATTCAGAAAAAATATGAAATAATTCGAAAGTTGATCTAAGACCCTCTTGGGTCAAAAGTTCGAGTCGGAAGGGCAAGGTGTTCCCATTGACCAATTTAGCTGAAATTTTGTATATATGCATTGTTTGAGGAGGGTCACAGTTGGGCAAAAAAGGTTTTTGATCGGAGAAAATTTTCAAAAAATGAAACACCCTAATGTCAAGGTAACATCACAGTTTCTGCGATATTAATGTTGCTCAATCAACTGCTAGCCATTCAGGGGTTTGCATAGGTATACGGTATATGAAAAAGCACACGTTATAGACTTTAAGTATAATATTTATTTCATATAGCTCTGTATATATATACATATCAAATTTTATCAAATAGAAACATGTCATAATTCACAATATTAAACAAATAACAGAACAAAAATACATCACACTTCAGAAAACTATTGTAACATTACTATAAACAAACTAACCATAAAAATTAACATCATACAACAATGAATTATACTGTCCAGTATAGTTACCATAGAAACTATACCCAGACACTGCCTACAAAACATAACCTTCAAGGATAATTTGGCTTCATGGAACAATCACTATAAGGTAAACAGGGCATTGTGGCTAATACAGAGTTTGTTTATCCAAACTTTAAACCAAACCAAAAGAATAGTTTTGGTAATACTGGTCTTCATGTTTTACTGAAACAAATGCAATAACAATTCCTATACTCTCGTATTAAAAAAATAATTCCATACACAGTCGGACCTCGTATAAACGCCCCCCCCCTCATTGGAACGGTACCGTACAGTACGGCACTTAGCCGTTACCTTAATCAGTACGAATTACTTCCCCTTCTTAAAATACCGGACTTTGTTTTTTTGCCTGTCGTATGCAAAAATGGCTAATAAACATGTAGACTACGCTGTTCCAAAGACGTGAATGAACGTCTTTGGCAGTTCACATACGGTATATAATCACTCGGCGGTAATTAATCGTTCGTTTGAATGGATTACGAGTACCGTATCATGACTGACTGTTCTTCTGGATTTGTGTGGAAACTTAATTGGATTTAAGACAAATTATTGAAGGCGAGATTTTTTTCAAAAATCGACGGGGGGCTAATACGAGGACATATGGTATTCTCAAGCAGGTTTTAAGGTTTTGAAATAAGTATTAACAAATTTTAAACATATTTTTTACCACATAAATCAATCAAGTACAAAATAGTAATTCAAGAACCGACCCCATATACCAACACTGACAAAAATACTATCAATTGCACTTAATCCCATAATTTCTAATTATAGAACAGAACCTTAATTGATAATGTAGAATTAATACAATATTAAGTTATTATTAACACAATATTGAATTATTCATGTTTGCACTTTTTGACCAACTATTTTGAATAACTAATTTAAGTGACCAGCAACTTTTATCAGCCAATCAAGAAATACATAATTAGTGGTTAGGATTAAACATTTGAACATTAAACGTATGACGTAAATGTATGGTTTTTGTGTCAAAGGTACTTAATTCTATTCACCTTACAATACAACAAAACAATACCAAAATAATAATGTATAAAAACGTATAAACAAAAACTGTAAATACAGACAAGACTGGTTTAAAGTTATTCTAGATAGGCTACAGTATGAGGTGAAATGGTCTTAAAGGCACAGTCTTAATTCATTTGATGGTTGAAAAGAAAAAAAGAAAATATGTCTGGTTTATTTTGGTGTTTGGTTACCAAAGCAACTGGTTTTGTTAAGAAAATTCCCTTATGTTATCATATCAATACAAAACTAAATATGTAGAGATCAAGAACAGATCTGTATTTGCATATAATATAAATTCTTGTTAAATGGTTCTGTGTTATTCTATTAGAATTTTTCCTGCTCTGTTTTAACAAAACATGGATGCATAAAAGTAACAGAAAACCATGACACCAATGGTACAATCGTACCTGCATATATTCCTTACAATATGTCCGAGAACATTACAGATATCTTGGGACAGAGAAACGAAATGAAGGAATACAATAGGCTGATACGACATGGTCATTGTCATGGTATACAAACAATTTTGATTAAAATATTTAAATATGCAATGGTTTTAATACAAGTTTTAAGGTAAACATGCAAACATTTCTGACTCATAACTAAACAAGTATGCTTTTCTATCTGGCTTTATAAGCAAACACAGTTTCTATGGTTGTTGAAGTTAATAATGAAATATGGTTTATGTAGAATACTCCTTCTATCTCTTGAAATGGTCATACTAAACTGAAACAAAGGCACAGGCTAGACAGCAGTCAAACCACACTATTATAAATCAACTCCAACTTGTAACATTCTACATAGAATAATGTATCAAGTATTCTAGTCTTTTAACAAAACAAGAAATGTGTAAATTACCACCCCTTCCAGTAACAATAAAACCAGACATTTTGTGAATTGCCTTCCCTGTTTCTTCCAACATTAAACTGGATATAATGTGATTTATCTGTCTACCCTTGTATTTTGTTACCTCCCTTTTTGATAATGTGAAATGATAACCTTTCACTTTACATAAACAAACACAGAAAGTGTTAACTAGACAGCACACTGTTAAACAGAAAATTAACAAGAAATGAAATTAAATAGTAGAAAGATTGTATAAGGAATGTAAAAGTTTCACACATAAATAATACCTAAACAGCCGAAATATTGAAGAAAGGTATCTACCATACAGTAAAGTCAGAAGTCTTAACGAGGGATTATGTTGCACTAAATATTGTATTTTAGAATTTTCCCTCCCTTCAATGAGATGGTGTTTTGAGCAACTGTCTACTTCCCTAAACCCTGATATCATTGGTAGCCATAAATAAATGAGAAATGACACAGGGAAGTAAATACGAAAAAAACTTGTATAAAGGGAAGTTACTCTAATCATATATTAAGATTGTCTCCCTTTGACCTATAATGGCACCAATTGTAAGAATTTATTATTGATTCAACCAGTACAGAATGTTTCAGTGATTTTGATGGGTAAGTACTCAAATATGAGGCAAAGATAAATTTACATACAAGTGATAGAGAAGATAACCAATAAAGTTTGTAACTAAGGGGCCGCAACTCTACCACAGAATGTGTTTATGTAAATCTAACAAAACAAACAGAAAGATAGAAAATACATATAAAACATACAAAGCTGAAGTGTTCTATAGCTCATCATAAAGATGTATATATCACAGACAAAAATATCATATGCATGAAACTGACCCTAGAATAACAACAACAACAACAACAAAGTCGTCACATGATAATAGAATAAGAGAAGCAAGCAATCCACCTTGAGCTAAGTATATGCCATTGTTACCTCGTACATATAAACATCAGATGTCTTATGATTGTCTGAGAAATGGGTTTCTAATGGGTTCTAATAGGCACAGACCACTAGTACTCCAAGGCCTTGACAAAATGTTTAAATTGACATAATATATGTTGTATTTAGGTCGTAAACAAGGGAGGTAATAAAAATGGTGTTAGTAAAACTACTCTGGCATAATGTAGTCCGGAGATTGCCCCTTTCTTATTGTGCATTGCAAACTATAAACTCTATGCATTGGAATATACTAATTTCTATACACTGGTTATAGAACACACGATTACATGACTTTATGCAAAACAATTTTAACAGAAAATGTTAAAGAATATTCATTCATGATTACATATGAACGAACACAGAACAAAACACTAAAAGTGGCAAGAGACATACTGGATGAACTACGGTGAAAGAGCAATGAAATTCTATTGAACTTACAGACACAGTTACGTCCCGTGTCCCGTGTGCAGCTGCAGCAGCAGAGTAGATTAACAAGTGCAATTGACAAGATATTTGTAGCCGCATATGGAATGGTCCCGGTCAAAGTGGGGAATATTTGAATTTTGAGTGTTTTGTGAGGCTTTATGGGTTTGATAAATATTGTAATGGAGGGTTTTGGAGCGATAATTAGTATGTAGTGGGTTAATTGAAATACGAAAGTAGGGAATGGTAAAGGGAGCTGGTGTCAGTTTTTGGCGCGTTTTTTGAGTCAAAGTACACTAAATATGTCCGTGTGAGCTGGCAACGGTGATCTCCCTTGCAGCTAGGCTACGAAATGATTATAATGCCAATGTATAGTTGTCGTTAGGACGCTTACCCCCTGTAATTGTCAATACTATGCATTAGCTCTTGTATGGGTTTGTTTTGTCCTCTGCTAATTGAGCAAATCGGTGATCTTGGGCATCTCTCTTTAGTTCACGGGAAGCTGTCAAATTTTGGCGCGGTTTTTAGGTCAAATTACAGTAAATGTGTCAAGGCAGCAGTGGTCTCCCTTGCAGTTAGACTACAAAATGATTTCAATGCCAATGTACGTGGGTATATCCAAAAGTAATGTCACTCCTCCCGTCGTTTATTTGTTTATAGGCCGATATGCATAAATATGATATCAAAATGTTCAACAATTCAATTCTGATTAATATATAACGTGCTGCATTATTTCATTTTCATAACTGGATTATATGAACATTTAAAATAGACCTATGACGTCATACCGCTGCACACGAAAATTACGATTGCTTTCATTATCATAAGAATTTTCTTGTATGCGTTTTTATAAAAAATAATTCTCGAAAGCAGACAATATTTTCATGATGTGATGAAACAAATGTGTTGTGTCTGCTGCTAAAAAATCATTAAGGTCACTCTCCTTTGAAACTCGCAATATATTTTCAACGCATTGATTACTTAGCGAAAACACGGCAGATTTGTGACAAAAAGACGCTGCGCGTAGTAATGCATTTTTTCTTAAAAGTTAGTAAAGTCACCTACTGAAACTTTAGTTACATAAGGCGGCAACATAGGCTCATGTATATGTAGTATAATCTTTTAAGGGGGCATGGATCACCAAATCATTATCGATAGAGAGTTAATTGAAAGGTTTTTGGTAGATCCGAAAAGAACACCAATAGTATTTTTAACGCCGTCAATTCAATAGACGTTCAAAACTGCAATCATTATGTGGTGAGTTAAAAGTTTTGCTGTGGGACTATCTAGAGGACACTTAAACATAATTTGATTTCGCAGAGAGTAAGTGTCGGGTGGGTTAGACATTTTTAAAGGTCTTGGAAATGTCTGCATGGTTTATGAGTCGTTAGAAATCACCAGGGATGAACTTCTGCTGGATGAGTTGGTGTCAGAAAGTAACGTCATTGTGATGTCGTTGAGGTCGGACTTGCGGCGATGTTCGTAAGTATGTCTCAAGTAACATATCTCCAGAACTATTATGTGCATTGTTGTGAAATTTGGTCATCATATTCAAATTAGACTGAAGTAACGGTGATAAAAATTTCGTGGTTTTACTGACATTATACACGATTTTATAGCATCAGTGACATTACTTTTGGATATACCCTTGTGTATGTGTCGTTATGACGCATACATGTGCCGGCTAGTGCCAATACCATCGATTTGTACTTCTTTGTTTTGTTTTGTCGTCTGCTAAGAGAGCAATTCGGGGATCTTGGGCATTTGTCTGTAGTTCACGGGAATGTTGGAAGTTGCCGAGGAGGGTACTAAGTATAATTGTCCGTGTGTGCGATGTAAAGCATGTATGTTTCTGAAAGCTGTTGATGTCTTGTTGTTTTATCGTTTGAAAGTTGTTGTGCAATCAGTTTGTCTGTTATACATGTTGAATGAAAGATGAATGTGAGGGGTGCGTTTATAAAATTGGTTCATTATTCTTTCTGTTTGAACGAGCGTGTACGTCAATAATGAGTCTCAGTAAAAGTCTGACATTCCGATGTACTTCATGTGTAAACCAAACCTATGCCGTGTGTTGTTCCTTCCACTGTAGAAGTGCGCCCTGTAACAACAGTCAATGTTATGGGCCAAAGAATCATGAAACATGTCTAATTCCACTGGGTAACCTGTGGGCAAAACATCGACTGTGTGCGATTTTATGGTCTAGAAGCCACAGTGAGAATAAGATGTGGATGCATCAGGTCCAGACATTGACCTATTTCGGCTAGATATCTCATTAGTGAATATCTTGTGATTTGTTTTCATAAATATCTAATTTATATATTTGTGTGCACAAAACTCTGCACAAAACTCTACTGACCAAATTGGCGTTCCATAGCGATCATATCTGACGGTATGGTGATTATTACGGGAACACCGGCAGTAATGGCGCGGGTTTAAAACATTTGTATTTTGACAATTTTTTGTGTTTGTGTGTGTTAAGGAAGCAAATGGATTTAATCCGGTGTGATTTGTTGACTGATATTATTGTATTCTCTGTGGATCTATGATGTGGGCGGAATGTGAGTAGCATTTATATTGAATTTTGTGTATTATTGATGATTGTATTTTGTGGCTTGCTTTTTTGTAATTTTTTTTGGTCCCGTCAATTTCGAATAATAGAGGTTTGACTGTATTTAAATTGATTTCATGTTTCATGAGCTCATGTTATGTGGTAATGCATCCGTGGCCCCCACCCCTGGGGATGTGCAGGTTTTTACGTTTTGGTTGTAAAAAACCCGCCCTGCACAGCCGGCCCGGGGACACCGGATGGTAAATCCTGCGGAATTTCCCCTGCATCCTGACAACTAAATATTGTCCCAGGATATTTGTTCGGAGAAAATATGTCCAACATTTCCCCGGCAGTGCGGGGAAGCTGGATGGTAAAAATGACAGTCGGTCTGTTTCCCCGGCTGTCCGCTGATTCAGTGATTGTTTACAATTATTGATAAACACCTTCATTAATGAACTTTGAACCTTCACATAAACATGAACGGCTAAATAGTAGCTCAGTGATTAGTACGCTTGCCGTCTTATCCGGTGACCCGGGTTCAAATCCGGGTGGAGGTACATATAATTATATGCCTGCCATGTTTCAGTAGAAATAAAGCAAATAAAGGCTATGCTCGGCATAATTCATTTTATTTTAAATAACATGCACATATTGATTTCACAACTTGACATCATAACCGCACACCCGTTGAACTATATAAATGCATTATTTATAGTAAATCAGGGAGCAATAAAAATCCGGTCCCGACCAGGGATTGAACCCAGGACCTCTAGCACTGTAGGCGGACACTCAACCCCATCGCTAAAGAGTTAACTCAACATCAAGGCTGTTGGAAGTGGCCACATACCTACTATCACTACACATTTTTTATTCAATATCATATTCTCATATCCACGTTTTCCGATAGTCACCGACAATCTGTCGGACCAAAGGTCTGATGAACTTGGAGAAACTGTCAGACCAGAAGGAAATCTTTTGGACCGATTTTTGTAATGTCATTTATAGCTAAGTGTCAGTAATATGTAATATTTATAAGGGATTTATTTGGGGAAAACACAGCCAGGTGACATTGCAACATATACTGCTCATCCAAATGGTCAAATGTATGACGACTGGTTCACCACCAGGCTGTCTGGGTTCAAGTCCCAGTTTGGATTATATAGTTGTTACATTGCCAAGCTAAATTTTAGAATAATTTTTGACATAATTACTATAGAATCTTCTTTCATTTTTACATGCGTGCAATACACGACTGCGACCAATACACAATGTTTTTGGTCCTAAATAAGAGAAAAAAAGTGACCAATTGCTGATAACTATCTCCGTATAACATCTAAATTCAACTTAGTCAGTGTATATCTAAAAATATGTAGTGCGCCAAGGATAACAAGAAAGGCGGGAACATTCGAAATAATCCACATAGGTGGAGAAATGAAGTGTGTGCAATTTATCAGTGTTATTTTAGTATATAATTGACCGTATGGCGTTTGCTGTTATTTAAGTAACCAATATTGCAACAATAGACCAATCCTGTCAATGTTTAGACCAATCCAGTCAATGTTTAGACCAATCCAGTCAATGTTTGTAAACATTACATTATCCTGGGCGCACTATATAGCCTCTAGCAGTTATCCAATATTTATTAAATCCCCATTTTGGCGGTGCCTTAGTTCATATTATTTGTATTATTTGATTTCAGGGAACAATCATAATAAACAAAGTCCTGAAATACCAGTACAACCATTAACCAACCAACCATGTAAGTCTTACTTTTATTTCCTAGTGATCTATTATGCCCCCCCCCCCCCATCTTCGATGAGTGGGTATATTACTTGCACATGTACGTCTGTTGGTCAGTTTTCAATTTTGAGGTCAGTAGGTGAAAGGTCAAGATCACCGTTTTTACATAGACTTATGTGGGGAAAACATATAAAAATCTTCTTGACGTCTAAAACTGCAATGGTTAGAGCTTTGATATTTGGTTTTACATAGACTTTTTTTCTCATACCTTTTTTACATAGGCAACACATAATATAAAAAGCTTCTTGTTTAAAACAATAATACCTAGAGCTTTGATATTTGGCGAGGCCTTGGGGAACTTGGTCGGGTCTTGGCTGCGTTTCATTCAGTCTTATGCAATAACCGCTATTCTATAATTTCTTTGTGAAATTGGGTTATTCTGCATTTATTTGGCTGGACTTGGACTTCTAATTATTTTTGTGTGTTTCTATGGCTAATGTGTGGGCATTGCTCAGTGTAGTTGTGTTGTGGTGTTTCTGATTTCTGTGCTCGGCTGGTTAGGTTCAGTGCTACCTTCACTGTCTGATTTCCTCATACCTTTTTTATATGATGACAATGTAACTCACCTTAAAACTGCAAGCCATGCCGCTTAACCAACATCCCGCCTTTCATGTTTACAAATCACACAAACTCAACATAGACTTTAAGTATAATATTTATTTCATATAGCTCTGTATATATATACATATCAAATTTTATCAAATAGAAACATGTCATAATTCACAATATTAAACAAATAACAGAACAAAAATACATCACACTTCAGAAACCTATTGTAACATTACTATAAACAAACTAACCATAAAAATTAACATCATACAACAATGAATTATACTGTCCAGTATAGTTACCATAGAGACTATACCCAGACACTGCCTACAAAACATAACCTTCAAGGATAATTTGGCTTCATGGAACAATCACTATAAGGTAAACAGGGCATTGTGGCATTGATAACAAATTTTAAACATATTTCTTTACGACATAAATCAATCAAGTACAAAATAGTAATTCAAGAACAGACCCCATATACCAACACTGACAAAAATACTATCAATTGCACTTAATCCCATAATTTCTAATTATAGAACAGAACCTTAATTGATAATGTAGAATTAATACAATATTAAGTTATTATTAACACAATATTGAATTATTCATGTTTGCACTTTTTGACCAACTATTTTGAATAACTAATTTAAGTGACCAGCAACTTTTATCAGCTAATCAAGAAATACATAATTAGTGGTTATTAAACATTTGAACATTAAACGTATGACGTAAATGTATGGTTTTTGTGTCAAAGGTACTTAATTCTATTCACCTTACAATACAACAAAACAATACCAAAATAATAATGTATAAAAACGTATAAACAAAAACTGTAAATACAGACAAGACTGGTTTAAAGTTATTCTAGATAGGCTACAGTATGAGGTGAAATGGTCTTAAAGGCACAGTCTGAATTCATTTGATGGTTGAAAAGAAAAAAACGAAAATATGTCTGGTTTATTTTGGTGTTTGGTTACCAAAGCAACTGGTTTTGTTAAGAAAATTTCCTTATGTTATCATATCAATACAAAACTAAATATGTAGAGATCAAGAACAGATCTGTATTTGCATATAATATAAATTCTTGTTAAATGGTTCTGTGTTATTCTATTAGAATTTTTCCTGCTCTGTTTTAACAAAACATGGATGTATAAAAGTAACAGAAAACCATGACACCAATGGTACAATCGTGCCTGCATATATTCCTTACAATATGTCCGAGAACATTACAGATATCTTGGGACAGAGAAACGAAATAAAGGAATACAATAGGCTGATACGACATGGTCATTGTCATGGTATACAAACAATTTTGATTAAAATATTATGCAATGGTTTTAATACAAGTTTTAAGGTAAACATGCAAACATTTCTGACTCATAACTAAACAAGTATGCTTTTCTATCTGGCTTTATAAGCAAACACAGTTTCTATGGTTGTTGAAGTTAATAATGAAATATGGTTTATGTAGAATACTCCTTCTATCTCTTGAAATGGTCATACTAAACTGAAACAAAGGCACAGGCTAGACAGCAGTCAAAGCACACTATTATAAATCAACTCCAACTTGTAACATTCTACATAGAATAATGTATCAAGTATTCTAGTCTTTTAACAAAACAAGAAATGTGTAAATTACCACCCCTTCCAGTAACAATAAAACCAGACATTTTGTGAATTGCCTTCCCTGTTTCTTCCAACATTAAACTGGATATAATGTGATTTATCTGTCTACCCTTGTATTTTGTTACCTCCCTTTTTGATAATGTGAAATGATAACCTTTCACTTTACATAAACAAACACAGAAAGTGTTAACTAGACAGCACACTGTTAAACAGAAAATTAACAAGAAATGAAATTAAATAGTAGAAAGATTGTATAAGGAATGTAAAAGTTTCACACATAAATAATACCTAAACAGCCGAAATATTGAAGAAAGGTATCTACCATACAGTAAAGTCAGAAGTCTTAACGAGGGATTATGTTGCACTAAATATTGTATTTTAGAATTTTCCCTCCCTTCAATGAGATGGTGTTTTGAGCAACTGTCTACTTCCCTAAACCCTGATATCATTGGTAGCCATAAATAAATGAGAAATGACACAGGGAAGTAAATACGAAAAAAACTTGTATAAAGGGAAGTTACTCTAATCATATATTAAGATTGTCTCCCTTTGACCTATAATGGCACCAATTGTAAGAATTTATTATTGATTCAACCAGTAC
>OY787678.1:3632571-3682844 GCA_963678985.1 Spisula subtruncata | reverse complement strand
TTCTATATTTCCACAAAGCAAGGAAGAGAAACAAACAAAAATAATTAGAAGTCCAAGTCCAGCCAAATAAATGCAGAATAACCCAATTTCACAAAGAAATTATAGAATAGCGGTTATTGTATAAGGCCGAATGAAATGCAGCCAAGACCCGACCAAGTTCCCCAAGACCTCGCTGCATGGCGACCCAACGGCACAAACCCATGCTAAAACTGCGAACAAATGAGGCACCTGAATGGCTGGAAGTTGGTTGCCAATCAAGTTTAAGTAAGGATCCGACAGCAGCAATCTGCATACAAATGAAACAACACTGAGACAGGAACAATCTAATCAACCAGGAACAATCTAGTCTACCTTATTTAGTTGATAGTGTTCCTGACTGAGAGCACAAAAAGCAAGCACACTAATAATGTAAAACCCTCGAGCTGCTTAAATATGATGACTGTGAGTCAAACAATTTCGACCTTAGTTCAATCGCACTAACAGAGATAACAATCAAAAATTTAAACAAGAGTGCCATCATGGCTTATTTTGCTCTCCTGATTATAAATAAAGCCCAGCAAAATTTTCACCCACAAGATTAGTTTGAACAATCTAGTAGAAAACCACTAGAAGATGCTAAATACCAAATATCAAAGCTCTAGGTATTATTGTTTTAAACAAGAAGCTTTTTATATTATGTGTTGCCTATGTAAAAAAGGTATGAGAAAAAAAGTCTATGTAAAACCAAATATCAAAGCTCTAGACATTGCAGTTTTAGACAAGAAGATTTTTATATGTTTTCCCCACATAAGTCTATGTAAAATGGTGATCTTGACCTTTCACCTACTGACCTCAAAATTAAAAACTGACCAACAGACGTACATGTGCAAGTAATATACCCACTCATCGAAATTGGGGGGGGGGGGGGCATAATAGATCACTAGGAAATAAAAGTAAGACTTACATGGTTGGTTGGTTAATGGTTGTACTGGTATTTCAGGACTTTGTTTATTATGATTGTTCCCTGAAATCAAATAATACAAATAATATGAACTAAGGCACCGCCAAAATGGGGATTTAATAAATATTGAATAACTGCTAGAGGCTATATAGTGCGCCCAGGATAATGTAATGTTTACAAACATTGACTGGATTGGTCTAAACATTGACCGGATTGGTCTATTGTTGCAATATTGGTTACTTAAATAACAGCAAAGGCCATACGGTCAATTATATACTAAAATAACACTGATAAATTGCACACACTTCATTTCTCCACCTATGTGGATTATTTCGAATGTTCCCGCCTTTCTTGTTATCCTTGGCGCACTACATATTTTTAGATATACACTGACTAAGTTGAATTTAGATGTTATACGGAGATAGTTATCAGCAATTGGTCACTTTTTTTCTCTTATTTAGGACCAAAAACATTGTGTATTGGTCGTGGTCGTGTATTGCACGCATGTAAAAATGAAAGAAGATTCTATAGTAATTATGTCAATAATTATTCTAAAATTTAGCTTGGCAATGTAACAACTATATAATCCAAACTGGGACTTGAACCCAGACAGCCTGGTGGTGAACCAGTCGTCATACATTTGACCATTTGGATGAGCAGTATATGTTGCAATGTCACCTGGCTGTTTTTTTCCCAAATAAATCCCTTATAAATATTACATATTACTGACACTTAGCTATAAATGACATTACAAAAATCGGTCCAAAAGATTTCCTTCTGGTCTGACAGTTTCTCCAAGTTCATCAGACCTTTGGTCCGACAGATTGTCGGTGACTATCGGGAAACGTGGATATGAGAATATGATATTGAATAAAAAATGTGTAGTGATTGTAGGTATGTGGCCACTTCCAACAGCCTTGATGTTGAGTTAACTCTTTAGCGATGGGGTCGAGTGTCCGCCTACAGTGCTAGAGGTCCTGGGTTCAATCCCTGGTCGGGACCGGATTTTTATTGCTCCCTGATTTACTATAAATAATGCATTTATATAGTTCAACGGGTGTGCGGTTATGATGTCAAGTTGTGAAATCAATATGTGCATGTTATTTAAAATAAAATGAATTATGCCGAGCATAGCCTTTATTTGCTTTATTTCTACTGAAACATGGCAGGCATATAATTATATGTACCTCCACCCGGATTTGAACCCGGGTCACCAGATTAGACGGCAAGCGTACTAACCACTGAGCTACTATTTAGCCGTTCATGTTTACGTGAAGGTTCAAAGTTCATTAATGACAGTGTTTATCAATAATTCAACAATCAGCGGACAGCCGGGGAAACAGACCGACTGTCATTCTTACCATCCAGCTTTCCCGCACTGCCGGGGAAATGTTGGACATATTTTCTCCGAAAAAATATCCCGGGACAATGTTTAGTTGTCAGGGTGCCGGGGAACTACTGCAGGATTTACCATCCGGTGTCCTCGGGCGGCTGTGCAGGGCGGGGTTTTTTACAACCCAAAAGTAAAACCTGCACATCCCCAGGGGTGGGGGCCACGGATGCATTACCACATAACATAAACTCATGAACCATGAAATCAATTTAAATACAGTCAAACCTCTATTATTCGAAATTGACGGGACCAAAAAAATTTACAAGAAAAACAGTGAAAAAAGCAAGCCACAAAATACAATCAACAATAATACACAAAATTCAATATAAATGCTACTCACATTGCGCCCCTATCATAGATCCACAGAGAATACAATAATAACAGTCAACAAATCACACCGGATTAAATCCATTTGCTTCCTTAACACACACAAACACAAAAAATTGTCAAAATACAAATGTTTTGAACCCGCGCCATTACTGCCGGTGTTCCCGTAATAATCACCATACCGTCAGATATGATCGCTATGGAACGCCAATTTGGTCAGTAGAGTTTTGTGCACACAAATATATAAATTAGATATTTATGAAAACAAAACACAAGCTATTCACTAATGAGATATCTAGCCGAAATAGGTCAATGTCTGCACCTGATGCATCCACATCTTATTCTCACCATGGCTTCTAGACCATAAAATCGAAAACTGGTGCACCAGTCGATGTTTTGCCCACAAGTTACCAAGTGGAATTAGACATGTTTCATGATTCTTTGGCCCATAACATTGACTGTTGTTACGGGCGCACTTCTACAGGGGAAGGAACAACACACGACATAGGTTCGGTTTACACATGAAGTACATCGGTATGCCCGACTTTTACTGAGACTCATTGACGTACATGTTCGTTCAAACAGAAAGAATAATGAACCAATAAACGCATCCCTCACATTCATCTTTCATTCAACATGTATAATAGACAAACTGATTGCACAACAACTTTCAAACGATAAAACAACAAGACATCAACAGCTTTCAGAAACATACATGCTTTACATCACACACACGGACAATTATACTTAGTACCCTCCTCGGCAACTTCCAACATTCCCGTGAACTACAGACAAATGCCCAAGATCCCCGAATTGCTCTCTTAGCAGACGACAAAACAAAACAAAGAAGTACAAATCGATGGTATTGACACTAGCCGGCACATGTATGCGTCATAACGACACATATACAAGGGTATATCCAAAAGTAATGTCACTGATGCTATAAAATCGTGTATAATGTCAGTAAAACCACGAATTTTTTATCACCGTTACTTCAGTCTAATTTGAATATGATGACCAAATTTCACAACAATGCACATAATAGTTCTGGAGATATGTTACTTGAGACATACTTACGAACATCGCCGCAAGTCCGACCTCAACGACATCACAATGACGTTACTTTCTGACACCAACTCATCCAGCAGAAGTTCATCCCTGGTGATTTCTAACGACTCATAAACCATGCAGACATTTCCAAGACCTTTAAAAATGTGTAACCCACCCGACACTTACTCTCTGCGAAATCAAATTATGTTTAAGTGTCCTCTAGATAGTCCCACAGCAAAACTTTTAACTCACCACATAATGATTGCAGTTTTGAACGTCTGTTGAATTGACGGCGTTAAAAATACTATTGGTGTTCTTTTCGGATCTACCAAAAACCTTTCAATTAACTCTCTATCGATAATGATTTGGTGATCCATGCCCCCTTAAAAGATTATACTACATATACATGAGCCTATGTTGCCGCCTTATGTAACTAAAGTTTCAGTAGGTGACTTTACTAACTTTTAAGAAAAAGTGCATAATACTACGCGCAGCGTCTTTTTGTCACAAATCTGCCGTGTTTTCGCTAAGTAATCAATGCGTTGAAAATATATTGCGAGTTTTAAAGGAGAGTGACCTTAATGATTTTTTAGCAGCAGACACGACACATTTGTTTCATCACGTCATGAAAATATTGTCTGCTTTCGAGAATTATTTTTTATAAAAACGCATACAAGAAAATTGTTATGATAATGAAAGCAATCGTAATTTTCGTGTGCGGCGGTATGACGTCATAGGTCTATTTTAAATGTTCATATAATCCAGTTATGAAAATGAAATAATGCAGCACGTTATATATTAATCAGAATTGAATTGTTGAACATTTTCATATCATATTTATGCATATCGGCCTATAAACAAATAAACGACGGGAGGAGTGACATTACTTTTGGATATACCCACGTACATTGGCATTGAAATCATTTTGTAGTCTAACTGCAAGGGAGACCACTGCTGCCTTGACACATTTACTGTAATTTGACCTAAAAACCGCGCCAAAATTTGACAGCTTCCCGTGAACTCAAGAGAAATGCCCAAGATCACCGATTTGCTCAATTAGCAGAGGACAAAACAAACCCATACAAGAGCTAATGCATAGTATTGACAATTACAGGGGGTAAGCGTCCTAACGACAACTATACATTGGCATTATAATCATTTCGTAGCCTAGCTGCAAGGGAGATCACCGTTGCCAGCTCACACGGACATATTTAGTGTACTTTGACCCAAAAAACGCGCCAAAAACTGACACCAGCTCCCTTTACCATTCCCTACTTTCGTATTTCAATTAACCCACTACATACTAATTATCGCTCCAAAACCCTCCATTACAATATTTATCAAACCCATAAAGCCTCACAAAACACTCAAAATTCAAATATTCCCCAGTTTGACCGGGACCATTCCATATGCGGCTACAAATATCTTGTCAATTGCACTTGTTAATCTACTCTGCTGCTGCTGCAGGTGCACACGGGACACGGGACGTAACTGTGTCTGTAAGTTCAATAGAATTTCATTGCTCTTTAACCGTAGTTCATCCAGTAGTGGTGTGTCGTGGGATTCTAATATGTCCGATCCACCGTTTGTATTTTAACATCAATATCTGATGCAGTATTTTACCTCTATTTTTATGTTTAATTATTCTCTTGCCAAAAATCTGAATAATTCAAAATAGTTGTTAAAATAATAGACCAATTAAATTGGCATTTCAAAAATTGGCTATTACACAAAGTCTAATTTGTTAATGAATCTTATGTTGGTAGATTTTGTTCATCATAGTGTTGACTATACATTATGGGTAAATATATATATATATATATCTTTCATATCACACACTTTTAGTGTTTTGTTCTGTGTTCGTTCATATGTAATCATGAATGAATATTCTTTAACATTTTCTGTTAAAATTGTTTTGCATAAAGTCATGTAATCGTGTGTTCTATAACCAGTGTATAGAAATTAGTATATTCCAATGCATAGAGTTTATAGTTTGCAATGCACAATAAGAAAGGGGCAATCTCCGGACTACATTATGCCAGAGTAGTTTTACTAACACCATTTTTATTACCTCCCTTGTTTACGACCTAAATACAACATATATTATGTCAATTTAAACATTTTGTCAAGGCCTTGGAGTACTAGTGGTCTGTGCCTATTAGAACCCATTAGAAACCCATTTCTCAGACAACCATAAGACATCTGATGTTTATATGTACGAGGTAACAATGGCATATACTTAGCTCAAGGTGGATTGCTTGCTTCTCTTATTCTATTATCATGTGACGACTTTGTTGTTGTTGTTGTTATTCTAGGGTCAGTTTCATGCATATGATATTTTTGTCTGTGATATATACATCTTTATGATGAGCTATAGAACACTTCAGCTTTGTATGTTTTATATGTATTTTCTATCTTTCTGTTTGTTTTGTTAGATTTACATAAACACATTCTGTGGTAGAGTTGCGGCCCCTTAGTTACAAACTTTATTGGTTATCTTCTCTATCACTTGTATGTAAATTTATCTTTGCCTCATATTTGAGTACTTACCCATCAAAATCACTGAAACATTCTGTACTGGTTGAATCAATAATAAATTCTTACAATTGGTGCCATTATAGGTCAAAGGGAGACAATCTTAATATATGATTAGAGTAACTTCCCTTTATACAAGTTTTTTTCGTATTTACTTCCCTGTGTCATTTCTCATTTATTTATGGCTACCAATGATATCAGGGTTTAGGGAAGTAGACAGTTGCTCAAAACACCATCTCATTGAAGGGAGGGGAAAATTCTAAAATACAATATTTAGTGCAACATAATCCCTCGTTAAGACTTCTGACTTTACTGTATGGTAGATACCTTTCTTTAATATTTCTGCTGTTTCGGTATTATTTATGTGTGAAACTTTTACATTCCTTATACAATCTTTCTACTATTTAATTTCATTTCTTGTTAATTTTCTGTTTAACAGTGTGCTGTCTATTTAACACTTTCTGTGTTTGTTTATGTAAAGTGAAAAAAGCGAAAGGTTATCATTTCACATTATCAAAAAGGGAGGTAACAAAATACAAGGGTAGACAGATAAATCACATTATATCCAGTTTAATGTTGGAAGAAACAGGGAAGGCAATTCACAAAATGTCTGGTTTTATTGTTACTGGAAGGGGTGGTAATTTACACATTTCTTGTTTTGTTAAAATACTAGAATACTTGATACATTATTCTATGTAGAATGTTACAAGTTGGAGTTGATTTATAATAGTGTGGTTTGACTGCTGTCTAGCCTGTGCCTATGTTTCAGTTTAGTATGACCATTTCAAGAGATAGAATGAGTATTCTACATAAACCATATTTCATTATTAACTTCAACACAACCATAGAAACTGTGTTTGCTTATAAAGCCAGATAGAAAAGCATACTTGTTTAGTTATGAGTCAGAAATGTTTGCATGTTTACCTTAAAACTTGTATTAAAACCATTGCATAATATTTTAATCAAAATTGTTTGTATACCATGACAATGACCATGTCGTATCAGCCTATTGTATTCCTTTATTTCGTTTCTCTGTCCCAAGATATCTGTAATGTTCTCGGACATATTGTAAGGAATATATGCAGGCACGATTGTACCATTGGTGTCATGGTTTTCTGTTACTTTTATACATCCATGTTTTGTTAAAACAGAGCAGGAAAAATTCTAATAGAATAACACAGAACCATTTAACAAGAATTTATATTATATGCAAATACAGATCTGTTCTTGATCTCTACATATTTAGTTTTGTATTGATATGATAACATAAGGAAATTTTCTTAACAAAACCAGTTGCTTTGGTAACCAAACACCAAAATAAACCAGACATATTTTCGTTTTTTTCTTTTCAACCATCAAATGAATTAAGACTGTGCCTTTAAGACCATTTCACCTCATACTGTAGCCTATCTAGAATAACTTAAAACCAGTCTTGTCTGTATTTACAGTTTTTGTTTATACATTTTTATACATTATTATTTTGGTATTGTTTTGTTGTATTGTAAGGTGAATAGAATTAAGTACCTTTTACACAAAAATCATACATTTATGACATACGTTTTATGTTCAAATGTTTAATCCTAACCACTAATTCTGTTTTCTTGATTGGCTGATAAAAGTAGCTGGTCACTTAAATTAGTTATTCAAAATAGTTGGTCAAAAAGTGCAAACATGAATAATTCAATATTGTGTTAATAATAACTTAATATTGTATTAATTCTACATTATCAATTAAGGTTCTGTTCTATAATTAGAAATTATGGGATTAAGTGCAATTGATAGTATTTTTGTCAGTGTTGGTATATGGGGTCGGTTCTTGAATTACTATTTTGTACTTGATTGATTTATGTGGTAAAAAATATGTTTAAAATTTGTTAATACTTATTTCAAAACCTTAAAACCTGCTTGAGAATACCATATGTCCTCGTATTAGCCCCCCGTCGATTTTTGAAAAAAATCTCGCCTTCAATAATTTGTCTTAAATCCAATTAAGTTTCCACACAAATCCAGAAGAACAGTCAGTCATGATACGGTACTCGTAATCCATTCAAACGAACGATTAATTACCGCCGAGTGATTATATACCGTATGTGAACTGCCAAAGACGTTCATTCACGTCTTTGGAACAGCGTAGTCTACATGTTTATTAGCCATTTTTGCATACGACAGGCAAAAAAACAAAGTCCGGTATTTTAAGAAGGGGAAGTAATTCGTACTGATTAAGGTAACGGCTAAGTGCCGTACTGTACGGTACCGTTCCAATGAGGGGGGGGGCGTTTATACGAGGTCCGACTGCGTATGGAATTATTTTTTTAATACGAGAGTATAGGAATTGTTATTGCATTTGTTTCAGTAAAACATGAAGACCAGTATTACCAAAACTATTCTTTTGGTTTGGTTTAAAGTTTGGATAAACAAACTCTGTATTAGCCACAATGCCCTGTTTACCTTAGTGATTGTTCCATGAAGCCAAATTATCCATGAAGGTTATGTTTTGTAGGCAGTGTCTGGGTATAGTTTCTATGGTAACTATACTGGACAGTATAATTCATTGTTGTATGATGTTCATTTTTATGGTTAGTTTGTTTATAGTAATGTTACAATAGTTTTCTGAAGTGTGATGTATTTTTGTTCTGTTATTTGTTTAATATTGTGAATTATGACATGTTTCTATTTGATAAAATTTGATATGTATATATATACAGAACTATATGAAATAAATATTATACTTAAAGTCTATAACGTGTGCTTTTTCATATACCGTATACCTATGCAAACCCCTGAATGGCTAGCAGTTGATTGAGCAACATTAATATCGCAGAAACTGTGATGTTACCTTGACATTTAATGTCAAAATCATTGTTGTCATCAACTTGTGAAATCCATTCACTTGCTGGACAGAAATGATGATTATCTATCAAGCCATTTGATTTGTCAAGATTTCTTACAATATGCAAACAGTTCCATTATCAACCAATGAAATCCTTTGTTACATACATCAAGTGGAACGTCATACTAATGATAATGTGGAGGTGAAATGACAAACAACACACAAAATAATAGAATTATATCTGTGTGGAAATGAAACACCATACAAAATAAATAAAATTATAACATAATCAAATTTATTCTCTCTTTTACCTAATACTTTGTATTTACATGATTCCATAACAAAATATACTTCCAATATTAACATACATAAATACAAGAACATTTAACATGCAAATAATTACTGGCGCCAAAGAATTGAGATGGTATCTCCAGATGAGCTGAATCTCAGTCAACTGTTTTATCATATTAGACCAGGGGTGGCATTCGATATTGATCTTATCTTATTGGAGAATAAAGATAGCCCATCATACCGCCTGATTATATTATTGATACTGACCAATACTTTAAGATAGTATGATCTGATTGGTTGTCCGTATTCTTCAGTCAAGTAAGATCAATATTGAATATAAGCCCAGACTGACAATCCTATGGCCAAAATAAAGTTTGAAAATCCTGAAAAATTGTCGTTTTAGATAGGAGAAATAACGAATGGTGCCAACTAGCACGATTTTGCTTGGATGTTCTGGTCATCTAGGTTAGCTCTATATACCATATGAAAGTCAAACATTGTAGCCATGATGTATCTTTGAAACGGGTCATCAGTCTGTTGCATAAAATACACTGACTAAAACTTCTTAACAATGGTCGCAATCTTGAAAATTAAATCACCTTCAAAGAGTTTCCTAAAGTCTTAGGGTCACTTTTGTGGAACAATACATCATAATAATATACTGAAAGATGCGTATCACAAATGATGGTTTTTAATGACATATTTAACAAACACAGCACTGAAAATTTGTCAAGACTGAAAAGTAACAATCTCTAATAATTTCATCTCTCAAGAAAGACAACACATTTGAAAAATTTGGTTAAAAATAATTCATACAATAACATAAACAATGCACATTGCTGAAGGGAATTAAGTCATTCTTCAGCGCCTGATGCTAGAGAGAAAACTCAAAGCAATGGAGTGAATTCTCTATTTCAACAAAGCAAGGGAGAGAATTCTGTATTTCCACAAAGCAAGGGAGAGAATTCTCTATTTCCACAAAGCAAGTGAGAGAATTCTCTATTTCCACAAAGCAAGGGAGAGAATTCTCTATTTCCACAAAGCAAGGGAGAGAATTCTATATTTCCACAAAGCAAGGAAGAGAAACAAACAAAAATAATTAGAAGTCCAAGTCCAGCCAAATAAATGCAGAATAACCCAATTTCACAAAGAAATTATAGAATAGCGGTTATTGTATAAGGCCGAATGAAACGCAGCCAAGACCCGACCAAGTTCCCCAAGACCTCGCTGCATGGCGACCCAACGGCACAAACCCATGCTAAAACTGCGAACAAATGAGGCACCTGAATGGCTGGAAGTTGGTGGGGGGGGGGGTAGAAACACAAATATATATATATATATATAGACCTGAATGGCTGGAAGTTGGTTGCCAATCAAGTTTAAGTAAGGATCCGACAGCAGCAATCTGCATACAAATGAAACAACACTGAGACAGGAACAATCTAATCAACCAGGAACAATCTAGTCTACCTTATTTAGTTAATAGTGTTCCTGACTGAGAGCACAAAAAGCAAGCACACTAATAATGTAAAACCCTCGAGCTGCTTAAATATGATGACTGTGAGTCAAACAATTTCGACCTTAGTTCAATCGCACTAACAGAGATAACAATCAAAAATTTAAACAAGAGTGCCATCATGGCTTATTTTGCTCTCCTGATTATAAATAAAGCCCAGCAAAATTTTCACCCACAAGATTAGTTTGAACAATCTAGTAGAAAACCACTAGAAGATGCTAAATACCAAATATCAAAGCTCTAGGTATTATTGTTTTAAACAAGAAGCTTTTTATATTATGTGTTGCCTATGTAAAAAAGGTATGAGAAAAAAAGTCTATGTAAAACCAAATATCAAAGCTCTAGACATTGCAGTTTTAGACAAGAAGATTTTTATATGTTTTCCCCACATAAGTCTATGTAAAATGGTGATCTTGACCTTTCACCTACTGACCTCAAAATTAAAAACTGACCAACAGACGTACATGTGCAAGTAATATACCCACTCATCGAAGATGGGGGGGGGGCATAATAGATCACTAGGAAATAAAAGTAAGACTTACATGGTTGGTTGGTTAATGGTTGTACTGGTATTTCAGGACTTTGTTTATTATGATTGTTCCCTGAAATCAAATAATACAAATAATATGAACTAAGGCACCGCCAAAATGGGGATTTAATAAATATTGGATAACTGCTAGAGGCTATATAGTGCGCCCAGGATAATGTAATGTTTACAAACATTTATCCGGATTGGTCTAAACATTGACCGGATTGGTCTATTGTTGCAAAATTGGTTACTTAAATAACATCATATGGTCAATTATATACTAAAATAACACTGATAAATTGCACACACTTCATTTCTCCACCTATGTGGATTATTTCCAATGTTCCCGCCTTTCTTGTTATCCTTGGCACACTACATATTTTTAGATATACACTGACTAAGTTGAATTTAGATGTTATACGGTGATAGTAATCGGCAATTGGTAACTTTTTTTCTCTTATTTAGGACCAAGAACATTACCGTAGGTCCCCGTGTATTGGTCATGGTCGTGTATTGCACGCACGTAAAAATGAAAGAAGATTCTATAGTAATTATGTCAATAATTATTCTAAAATTTAGCTTGGCAATGTAACAACTATATAATCCAAACTGGGACTTGAACCCAGACAGCCTGGTGGTGAACCAGTCGTCATACATTTGACCATTTGGATGAGCAGTATATGTTGCAATGTCACCTGGCTGTTTTTTTCCCAAATAAATCCCTTATAAATATTACATATTACTGACACTTAGCTATAAATGACATTACAAAAATCGGTCCAAAAGATTTCCTTCTGGTCTGACAGTTTCTCCAAGTTCATCAGACCTTTGGTCCGACAGATTGTCGGTGACTATCGGGAAACGTGGATATGAGAATATGATATTGAATAAAAAATGTGTAGTGATTGTAGGTATGTGGCCACTTCCAACAGCCTTGATGTTGAGTTAACTCTTTGGCGATGGGGTTGAGTGTCCGCCTACAGTGCTAGAGGTCCTGGGTTCAATCCCTGGTCGGGACCGGATTTTTATTGCTCCCTGATTTACTATAAATAATGCATTTATATAGTTCAACGGGTGTGCGGTTATGATGTCAAGTTGTGAAATCAATATGTGCATGTTATTTAAAATAAAATGAATTATGCCGAGCATAGCCTTTATTTGCTTTATTTCTACTGAAACATGGCAGGCATATAATTATATTTACCTCCACCCGGATTTGAACCCGGGTCACCAGATTAGACGGCAAGCGTACTAACCACTTAGCTACTATTTAGCCGTTCATGTTTACGTGAAGGTTCAAAGTTCATTAATGACGGTGTTTATCAATAATTAAACAATCAGCGGACGGCCGGGGAAACAGACCGACTGTCATTCTTACCATCCAGCTTTCCCGCACTGCCGGGGAAATGTTGGACATATTTTCTCCGAAAAAATATCCCCCCACAATGTTTAGTTGTCAGGGTGCTGGGGAACTACCGCAGGATTTACCATCCGGTGTCCTCAGGCGGCTGTGCAGGGCGGGGTTTTTTACAACCCAAAAGTAAAACCTGCACATCCCCAGGGGTGGGGGCCACGAATGCATTACCACATAACATAAACTCATGAACCATGAAATCAATTTAAATACAGTCAAACCTCTATTATTCAAAATTGACGGGACCAAAAAATTTTACAAGAAAAACAGTGAAAAAAGCAAGCCACAAAATGCAATCAACAATAATACACAAAATTCAATATAAATGCTACTCACATTCCGCCCCTATCATAGATCCACAGAGAATACAATAATAACTGTCAACAAATCACACCGGATTAAATCCATTTGCTTCCTTAACACACACAAACACAAAAAATTGTCAGAATACAAATGTTTTGAACCCGCGCCATTACTGCCGGTGTTCCCGTAATAATCACCATACCGTCAGATATGATCGCTATGGAACGCCAATTTGGTCAGTAGAGTTTTGTGCACACAAATATATAAATTAGATATTTATGAAAACAAAACACAAGCTATTCACTAATGAGATATCTAGCCGAAATAGGTCAATGTCTGCACCTGATGCATCCACATCTTATTCTCACCATGGCTTCTAGACCATAAAATCGAAAACTGGTGCACCAGTCGATGTTTTGCCCACAAGTTACCAAGTGGAATTAGACATGTTTCATGATTCTTTGGCCCATAACATTGACTGTTGTTACGGGGCGCACTTCTACAGGGGAAGGAACAACACACGACATAGGTTCGGTTTACACATGAAGTACATCGGTATGCCCGACTTTTACTGAGACTCATTGATGTACATGTTTGTTCAAACAGAAAGAATAATGAACCAATAAACGCATCCCTCACATTCATCGTTCATTCAACATGTATAATAGACAAACTGATTGCACAACAACTTTCAAACGATAAAACAACAAGACATCAACAGCTTTCAGAAACATACATGCTTTACATCACACACACGGACAATTATACTTAGTACCCTCCTTGGCAACTTCCAACATTCCCGTGAACTACAGACAAATGCCCAAGATCCGCGAATTGCTCTCTTAGCAGACGACAAAACAAAACAAAGAAGTACAAATCGATGGTATTGACACTAGCCGGCACATGTATGCGTCATAACGACACATATACAAGGGTATATCCAAAAGTAATGTCACTGATGCTATAAAATCGTGTATAATGTCAGTAAAACCACGAAATTTTTATCACCGTTACTTCAGTCTAATTTGAATATGATGACCAAATTTCACAACAATGCACATAATAGTTCTGGAGATATGAACATTTACTTGAGACATACTTACGAACATCGCCGCAAGTCCGACCTCAACGACATCACAATGACGTTACTTTCTGACACCAACTCATCCAGCAGAAGTTCATCCCTGGTGATTTCTAACGACTCATAAACCATGCAGACATTTCCAAGACCTTTAAAAATGTGTAACCCACCCGACACTTACTCTCTGCGAAATCAAATTATGTTTAAGTGTCCTCTAGATAGTCCCACAGCAAAACTTTTAACTCACCACATAATGATTGCAGTTTTGAACGTCTATTGAATTGACGGCGTTAAAAATACTATTGGTGTTCTTTTCGGATCTACCAAAAACCTTTCAATTAACTCTCTATCGATAATGATTTGGTGATCCATGCCCCCTTAAAAGATTATACTACATATACATGAGCCTATGTTGCCGCCTTATGTAACTAAAGTTTCAGTAGGTGACTTTACTAACTTTTAAGAAAAAGTGCATTACTACGCGCAGCGTCTTTTTGTCACAAATCTGCCGTGTTTTCGCTAAGTAATCAATGCGTTGAAAATATATTGCGAGTTTTAAAGGAGAGTGACCTTAATGATTTTTTAGCAGCAGACACAACACATTTGTTTCATCACGTCATGAAAATATTGTCTGCTTTCGAGAATTATTTTTTATAAAAACGCATACAAGAAAATTGTTATGATAATGAAAGCAATCGTAATTTTCGTGTGCGGCGGTATGACGTCATAGGTCTATTTTAAATGTTCATATAATCCAGTTATGAAAATGAAATAATGCAGCACGTTATATATTAATCAGAATTGAATTGTTGAACATTTTGATATCATATTTATGCATGTCGGCCTATAAACAAATAAACGACGGGAGGAGTGACATTACTTTTGGATATACCCACGTACATTGGCATTGAAATCATTTTGTAGTCTAACTGCAAGGGAGACCACTGCTGCCTTGACACATTTACTGTAATTTGACCTAAAAACCGCGCCAAAATTTGACAGCTTCCCGTGAACTCAAGAGAAATGCCCAAGATCACCGATTTGCTCAATTAGCAGAGGACAAAACAAACCCATACAAGAGCTAATGCATAGTATTGACAATTACAGGGGGTAAGCGTCCTAACGACAACTATACATTGGCATTATAATCATTTCGTAGCCTAGCTGCAAGGGAGATAACCGTTGCCAGCTCACACGGACATATTTAGTGTACTTTGACCCAAAAAACGCGCCAAAAACTGACACCAGCTCCCTTTACCATTCCCTACTTTCGTATTTCAATTAACCCACTACATACTAATTATCGCTCCAAAACCCTCCATTACAATATTTATCAAACCCACAAAGCCTGACACAACACAAAAAATTCAAATATTCCCCACTTTGACCGGGACCATTCCATATGCGGCTACAAATATCTTGTCAATTGCACTTGTTAATCTACTCTGCTGCTGCTGCAGGTGCACACGGGACACGGGACGTAACTGTGTCTGTAAGTTCAATAGAATTTCATTGCTCTTTAACCGTCGTTCATCCAGTAGTGGTGTGTCGTGGGATTCTTATATGTCCGATCCACCGTTTGTATTTTAACATCAATATCTGATGCAGTATTTTACCTCTATTTTTATGTTTAATTATTCTCTTGCCAAAAATCTGAATAATACGAAATAGTTGTTAAAATAATAGACCAATTAAATTGGCATTTCAAAAATTGGCTATTACACAAAGTCTAATTTGTTAATGAATCTTATGTTGGTAGATTTTGTTCATCATAGTGTTGACTATACATTATGGGTAAATATATATATATATATATATATCTTTCATATCACACACTTTTAGTGTTTTGTTCTGTGTTCGTTCATATGTAATCATGAATGAATATTCTTTAACATTTTCTGTTAAAATTGTTTCGCATAAAGTCATGTAATCGTGTGTTCTATAACCAGTGTATAGAAATTAGTATATTCCAATGCATAGAGTTTATAGTTTGCAATGCACAATAAGAAAGGGGCAATCTCCGGACTACATTATGCCAGAGTAGTTTTACTAACACCATTTTTATTACCTCCCTTGTTTACGACCTAAATACAACATATATTATGTCAATTTAAACATTTTGTCAAGGCCTTGGAGTACTAGTGGTCTGTGCCTATTAGAACCCATTAGAAACCCATTTCTCAGACAATCATAAGACATCTGATGTTTATATGTACGAGGTAACAATGGCATATACTTAGCTCAAGGTGGATTGCTTGCTTCTCTTATTCTATTATCATGTGACGACTTTGTTGTTGTTGTTGTTATTCTAGGGTCAGTTTCATGCATATGATATTTTTGTCTGTGATATATACATCTTTATGATGAGCTATAGAACACTTCAGCTTTGTATGTTTTATATGTATTTTCTATCTTTCTGTTTGTTTTGTTAGATTTACATAAACACATCCTGTGGTAGAGTAGCGGCCCCTTAGTTACAAACTTTATTGGTTATCTTCTCTATCACTTGTATGTAAATTTATCTTTGCCTCATATTTGAGTACTTACCCATCAAAATCACTGAAACATTCTGTACTGGTTGAATCAATAATAAATTCTTACAATTGGTGCCATTATAGGTCAAAGGGAGACAATCTTAATATATGATTAGAGTAACTTCCCTTTATACAAGATTTTTTCGTATTTACTTCCCTGTGTCATTTCTCATTTATTTATGGTTACCAATGATATCAGGGTTTAGGGAAGTAGACAGTTGCTCAAAACACCATCTCATTGAAGGGAGGGGAAAGTTCTAAAATACAATATTTAGTGCAACATAATCCCTCGTTAAGACTTCTGACTTTACTGTATGGTAGATACCTTTCTTCAATATTTCTGCTGTTTCGGTATTATTTATGTGTGAAACTTTTACATTCCTTATACAATCTTTCTACTATTTAATTTCATTTCTTGTTAATTTTCTGTATAACAGTGTGCTGTCTAGTAAACACTTTCTGTGTTTGTTTATGTAAAGTGAAAGGTTATCATTTCACATTATCAAAAAGGGAGGTAACAAAATACAAGGGTAGACAGATAAATCACATTATATCCAGTTTAATGTTGGAAGAAACAGGGAAGGCAATTCACATAATGTCTGGTTTTATTGTTACTGGAAGGGGTGGTAATTTACACATTTCTTGTTTTGTTAAAAGACTAGAATACTTGATACATTATTCTATGTAGAATGTTACAAGTTGGAGTTGATTTATAATAGTGTGGTTTGACTGCTGTCTAGCCTGTGCCTTTGTTTCAGTTTAGTATGACCATTTCAAGAGAGGAGTATTCTACATAAACCATATTTCATTATTAACTTCAACAACCATAGAAACTGTGTTTGCTTATAAAGCCAGATAGAAAAGCATACTTGTTTAGTTATGAGTCAGAAATGTTTGCATGTTTACCTTAAAACTTGTATTAAAACCATTGCATAATATTTTAATCAAAATTGTTTGTATACCATGACAATGACCATGTCGTATCAGCCTATTGTATTCCTTTATTTCGTTTCTCTGTCCCAAGATATCTGTAATGTTCTCGGACATATTGTAAGGAATATATGCAGGTACGATTGTACCATTGGTGTCATGGTTTTCTGTTACTTTTATACATCCATGTTTTGTTAAAACAGAGCAGGAAAAATTCTAATAGAATAACACAACCATTTAACAAGAATTTATATTATATGCAAATACAGATCTATTCTTGATCTCTACATATTTAGTTTTGTATTGATATGATAACATAAGGGAATTTTCTTAACAAAACCAGTTGCTTTGGTAACCAAACACCAAAATAAACCAGACATATTTTCTTTTTTTTCTTTTCAACCATCAAATGAATTCAGACTGTGCCTTTAAGACCATTTCACCTCATACTGTAGCCTATCTAGAATAACTTTAAACCAGTCTTGTCTGTATTTATAGTTTTTGTTTATACGTTTTTATACATTATTATTTTGGTATTGTTTTGTTGTATTGTAAGGTGAATAGAATTAAGTACCTTTGACACAAAAATCATACATTTATGACATACGTTTTATGTTCAAATGTTTAATCCTAACCACTAATTCTGTTTTTCTTGATTGGCTGATAAAAGTAGCTGGTCACTTAAATTAGTTATTCAAAATAGTTGGTCAAAAAGTGCAAACATGAATAATTCAATATTGTGTTAATAATAACTTAATATTGTTTTAATTCTACATTATCAATTAAGGTTCTGTTCTATAATTAGAAATTATGGGATTAAGTGCAATTGATAGTATTTTTGTCAGTGTTGGTATATGGGGTCGGTTCTTGAATTACTATTTTGTACTTGATTGATTTATGTGGTAAAAAATATGTTTAAAATTTGTTAATACTTATTTCAAAACCTTAAAACCTGCTTGAGAATACCATATGTCCTCGTATTAGCCCCCCGTCAATTTTTGAAAAAAATCTCGCCTTCAATAATTTGTCTTAAATCCAATTAAGTTTCCACACAAATCCAGAAGAACAGTCAGTCATGATACGGTACTCGTAATCCATTCAAACGAACGATTAATTACCGCCGAGTGATTATATACCGTATGTGAACTGCCAAAGACGTTCATTCACGTCTTTGGAACAGCGTAGTCTACATGTTTATTAGCCATTTTTGCATACGACAGGCAAAAAAACAAAGTCCGGTATTTTAAGAAGGGGAAGTAATTCGTACTGATTAAGGTAACGGCTAAGTGCCGTACTGTACGGTACCGTTCCAATGAGGGGGGGGGCGTTTATACGAGGTCCGACTGCGTATGGAATTATTTTTTTAATACGAGAGTATAGGAATTGTTATTGCATTTGTTTCAGTAAAACATGAAGACCAGTATTACCAAAACTATTCTTTTGGTTTGGTTTAAAGTTTGGATAAACAAACTCTGTATTAGCCACAATGCCCTGTTTACCTTAGTGATTGTTCCATGAAGCCAAATTATCCATGAAGGTTATGTTTTGTAGGCAGTGTCTGGGTATAGTTTCTATGGTAACTATACTGGACAGTATAATTCATTGTTGTATGATGTTCATTTTTATGGTTAGTTTGTTTATAGTAATGTTACAATAGGTTTCTGAAGTGTGATGTATTTTTGTTCTGTTATTTGTTTAATATTGTGAATTATGACATGTTTCTATTTGATAAAATTTGATATGTATATATATACAGAGCTATATGAAATAAATATTATACTTAAAGTCTATAACGTGTGCTTTTTCATATACCGTATACCTATGCAAACCCCTGAATGGCTAGCAGTTGATTGAGCAACATTAATATCGCAGAAACTGTGATGTTACCTTGACATTTAATGTCAAAATCATTGTTGTCATCAACTTGTGAAATCCATTCACTTGCTGGACAGAAATGATGATTATCTATCAAGCCATTTGATTTGTCAAGATTTCTTACAATATGCAAACAGTTCCATTATCAACCAATGAAATCCTTTGTTACATACATCAAGTGGAACGTCATACTAATGATAATGTGGAGGTGAAATGACAAACAACACACAAAATAATAAAATTATATCTGTGTGGAAGTGAAATTCCACACAAAATAATAAAATCATAACTGTGTGGAAATGAAACACCATACAAAATAAATAAAATTATAACATAATCAAATTTATTCTCTCTTTTACCTAATACTTTGTATTTACATGATTCCATAACAAAATATACTTCCAATATTAACATACATAAATACAAGAACATTTAACATGCAAATAATTACTGGCGCCAAAGAATTGAGATGGTATCTCCAGATGAGCTGAATCTCAGTCAACTGTTTTATCATATTAGACCAGGGGTGGCATTCGATATTGATCTTATCTAATTGGAGAATAAAGATAGCCCATCATACCGCCTGATTATATTATTGATACTGACCAATACTTTGAGATAGTATGATCTGATTGGTTGTCCGTATTCTTCAGTCAAGTAAGATCAATATTGAATATAAGCCCAGACTGACAATCCTATGGCCAAAATAAAGTTTGAAAATCCTGAAAAATTGTCGTTTTAGATAGGAGAAATAACGAATGGTGCCAACTAGCACGATTTTGCTTGGATGTTCTGGTCATCTAGGTTAGCTCTATATACCATATGAAAGTCAAACATTGTAGCCATGATGTATCTTTGAAACGGGTCATCAGTCTGTTGCATAAAATACACTGACTAAAACTTCTTAACAATGGTCGCAATCTTGAAAATTAAATCACCTTCAAAGAGTTTCCTAAAGTCTTAGGGTCACTTTTGTGGAACAATACATCATAATAATATACTGAAAGATGCGTATCACAAATGATGGTTTTTAATGACATATTTAACAAACACAGCACTGAAAATTTGTCAAGACTGAAAAGTAACAATCTCTAATAATTTCATCTCTCAAGAAAGACAACACATTTGAAAAATTTGGTTAAAAATAATTCATACAATAACATAAACAATGCACATTGCTGAAGGGAATTAAGTCATTCTTCAGCGCCTGATGCTAGAGAGAAAACTCAAAGCAATGGAGTGAATTCTCTATTTCAACAAAGCAAGGGAGAGAATTCTGTATTTCCACAAAGCAAGGGAGAGAATTCTCTATTTCCACAAAGCAAGTGAGAGAATTCTCTATTTCCACAAAGCAAGGGAGAGAATTCTCTATTTCCACAAAGCAAGGGAGAGAATTCTATATTTCCACAAAGCAAGGAAGAGAAACAAACAAAAATAATTAGAAGTCCAAGTCCAGCCAAATAAATGCAGAATAACCCAATTTCACAAAGAAATTATAGAATAGCGGTTATTGTATAAGGCCGAATGAAACGCAGCCAAGACCCGACCAAGTTCCCCAAGACCTCGCTGCATGGCGACCCAACGGCACAAACCCATGCTAAAACTGCGAACAAATGAGGCACCTGAATGGCTGGAAGTTGGTGGGGGGGGGGGGGTAGAAACACAAATATATATATATATAGACCTGAATGGCTGGAAGTTGGTTGCCAATAAAGTTTAAGTAAGGATCCGACAGCAGCAATCTGCATACAAATGAAACAACACTGAGACAGGAACAATCTAATCAACCAGGAACAATCTAGTCTACCTTATTTAGTTGATAGTGTTCCTGACTGAGAGCACAAAAAGCAAGCACACTAATAATGTAAAACCCTCGAGCTGCTTAAATATGATGACTGTGAGTCAAACAATTTCGACCTTAGTTTAATCGCACTAACAGAGATAACAATCAAAAATTTAAACAAGAGTGCCATCATGGCTTATTTTGCTCTCCTGATTATAAATAAAGCCCAGCAAAATTTTCACCCACAAGATTAGTTTGAACAATCTAGTAGAAAACCACTAGAAGATGCTAAATACCAAATATCAAAGCTCTAGGTATTATTGTTTTAAACAAGAAGCTTTTTATATCATGTGTTGCCTATGTAAAAAAGGTATGAGAAAAAAAGTCTATGTAAAACCAAATATCAAAGCTCTAGACATTGCAGTTTTAGACAAGAAGATTTTTATATGTTTTCCCCACATAAGTCTATGTAAAATGGTGATCTTGACCTTTCACCTACTGACCTCAAAATTAAAAACTGACCAACAGACGTACATGTGCAAGTAATATACCCACTCATCGAAGATGGGGGGGGGGGGGGCATAATAGATCACTAGGAAATAAAAGTAAGACTTACATGGTTGGTTGGTTAATGGTTGTACTGGTATTTCAGGACTTTGTTTATTATGATTGTTCCCTGAAATCAAATAATACAAATAATATGAACTAAGGCACCGCCAAAATGGGGATTTAATAAATATTGGATAACTGCTAGAGGCTATATAGTGCGCCCAGGATAATGTAATGTTTACAAACATTGACTGGATTGGTCTAAACATTGACCGGATTGGTCTATTGTTGCAATATTGGTTACTTAAATAACAGCAAACGCCATACGGTCAATTATATACTAAAATAACACTGATAAATTGCACACACTTCATTTCTCCACCTATGTGGATTATTTCCAATGTTCCCGCCTTTCTTGTTATCCTTGGCGCACTACATATTTTTAGATATACACTGACTAAGTTGAATTTAGATGTTATACGGAGATAGTTATCAGCAATTGGTCACTTTTTTCTCTTATTTAGGACCAAAAACATTGTGTATTGGTCGTGGTCGTGTATTGCACGCATGTAAAAATGAAAGAAGATTCTATAGTAATTATGTCAATAATTATTCTAAAATTTAGCTTGGCAATGTAACAACTATATAATCCAAACTGGGACTTGAACCCAGACAGCCTGGTGGTGAACCAGTCGTCATACATTTGACCATTTGGATGAGCAGTATATGTTGCAATGTCACCTGGCTATGTTTTTTTCCCAAATAAATCCCTTATAAATATTACACATTACTGACACTTAGCTATAAATGACATTACAAAAATCGGTCCAAAAGATTTCCTTCTGGTCTGACAGTTTCTCCAAGTTCATCAGACCTTTGGTCCGACAGATTGTCGGTGACTATCGGGAAACGTGGATATGAGAATATGATATTGAATAAAAAATGTGTAGTGATTGTAGGTATGTGGCCACTTCCAACAGCCTTGATGTTGAGTTAACTCTTTAGCGATGGGGTTGAGTGTCCACCTACAGTGCTAGAGGTCCTGGGTTCAATCCCTGGTCGGGACCGGATTTTTATTGCTCCCTGATTTACTATAAATAATGCATTTATATAGTTCAACGGGTGTGCGGTTATGATGTCAAGTTGTGAAATCAATATGTGCATGTTATTTAAAATAAAATGAATTATGCCGAGCATAGCCTTTATTTGCTTTATTTCTACTGAAACATGGCAGGCATATAATTATATTTACCTCCACCCGGATTTGAACCAGATTAGACGGCAAGCGTACTAACCACTTAGCTACTATTTAGCCGTTCATGTTTACGTGAAGGTTCAAAGTTCATTAATGACGGTGTTTATCAATAATTAAACAATCAGCGGACGGCCGGGGAAACAGACCGACTGTCATTCTTACCATCCAGCTTTCCCGCACTGCCGGGGAAATGTTGGACCTATTTTCTCCGAAAAAATATCCCCCCACAATGTTTAGTTGTCAGGGTGCTGGGGAACTACCGCAGGATTTACCATCCGGTGTCCTCAGGCGGCTGTGCAGGGCGGGGTTTTTTACAACCCAAAAGTAAAACCTGCACATCCCCAGGGGTGGGGGCCACGGATGCATTACCACATAACATAAACACATGAACCATGAAATCAATTTAAATACAGTCAAACCTCTATTATTCAAAATTGACGGGACCAAAAAACTTTACAAGAAAAACAGTGAAAAAAGCAAGCCACAAAATGCAATCAACAATAATACACAAAATTCAATATAAATGCTACTCACATTCCGCCCCTATCATAGATCCACAGAGAATACAATAATAACAGTCAACAAATCACACCGGATTAAATCCATTTGCTTCCTTAACACACACAAACACAAAAAATTGTCAGAATACAAATGTTTTGAACCCGCGCCATTACTGCCGGTGTTCCCGTAATAATCACCATACCGTCAGATATGATCGCTATGGAACGCCAATTTGGTCAGTAGAGTTTTGTGCACACAAATATATAAATTAGATATTTATGAAAACAAAACACAAGCTATTCACTAATGAGATATCTAGCCGAAATAGGTCAATGTCTGCACCTGATGCATCCACATCTTATTCTCACCATGGCTTCTAGACCATAAAATCCAAAACTGGTGCACCAGTCGATGTTTTGCCCACAAGTTACCAAGTGGAATTAGACATGTTTCATGATTCTTTGGCCCATAACATTGACTGTTGTTACGGGGCGCACTTCTACAGGGGAAGGAACAACACACGACATAGGTTCGGTTTACACATGAAGTACATCGGTATGCCCGACTTTTACTGAGACTCATTGATGTACATGTTCGTTCAAACAGAAAGAATAATGAACCAATAAACGCATCCCTCACATTCATCGTTCATTCAACATGTATAATAGACAAACTGATTGCACAACAACTTTCAAACGATAAAACAACAAGACATCAACAGCTTTCAGAAACATACATGCTTTACATCACACACACGGACAATTATACTTAGTACCCTCCTCGGCAACTTCCAACATTCCCGTGAACTACAGACAAATGCCCAAGATCCGCGAATTGCTCTCTTAGCAGACGACAAAACAAAACAAAGAAGTACAAATCGATGGTATTGACACTAGCCGGCACATGTATGCGTCATAACGACACATATACAAGGGTATATCCAAAAGTAATGTCACTGATGCTATAAAATCGTGTATAATGTCAGTAAAACCACGAAATTTTTATCACCGTTACTTCAGTCTAATTTGAATATGATGACCAAATTTCACAACAATGCACATAATAGTTCTGGAGATATGAACATTTACTTGAGACATACTTACGAACATCGCCGCAAGTCCGACCTCAACGACATCACAATGACGTTACTTTCTGACACCAACTCATCCAGCAGAAGTTCATCCCTGGTGATTTCTAACGACTCATAAACCATGCAGACATTTCCAAGACCTTTAAAAATGTGTAACCCACCCGACACTTACTCTCTGCGAAATCAAATTATGTTTAAGTGTCCTCTAGATAGTCCCACAGCAAAACTTTTAACTCACCACATAATGATTGCAGTTTTGAACGTCTATTGAATTGACGGCGTTAAAAATACTATTGGTGTTCTTTTCGGATCTACCAAAAACCTTTCAATTAACTCTCTATCGATAATGATTTGGTGATCCATGCCCCCTTAAAAGATTATACTACATATACATGAGCCTATGTTGCCGCCTTATGTAACTAAAGTTTCAGTAGGTGACTTTACTAACTTTTAAGAAAAAGTGCATTACTACGCGCAGCGTCTTTTTGTCACAAATCTGCCGTGTTTTCGCTAAGTAATCAATGCGTTGAAAATATATTGCGAGTTTTAAAGGAGAGTGACCTTAATGATTTTTTAGCAGCAGACACAACACATTTGTTTCATCACGTCATGAAAATATTGTCTGCTTTCGAGAATTATTTTTTATAAAAACGCATACAAGAAAATTGTTATGATAATGAAAGCAATCGTAATTTTCGTGTGCGGCGGTATGACGTCATAGGTCTATTTTAAATGTTCATATAATCCAGTTATGAAAATGAAATAATGCAGCACGTTATATATTAATCAGAATTGAATTGTTGAACATTTTCATATCATATTTATGCATATCGGCCTATAAACAAATAAACGACGGGAGGAGTGACATTACTTTTGGATATACCCACGTACATTGGCATTGAAATCATTTTGTAGTCTAACTGCAAGGGAGACCACTGCTGCCTTGACACATTTACTGTAATTTGACCTAAAAACCGCGCCAAAATTTGACAGCTTCCCGTGAACTAAAGAGAAATGCCCAAGATCACCGATTTGCTCAATTAGCAGAGGACAAAACAAACCCATACAAGAACAAATGCATAGTATTGACAATTACAGGGGGTATGCGTCCTAACGACAACTATACATTGGCATTATAATCATTTCGTAGCCTAGCTGCAAGGGAGATCACCGTTGCCAGCTCACACGGACATATTTAGTGTACTTTGACCCAAAAAACGCGCCAAAAACTGACACCAGCTCCCTTTACCATTCCCTACTTTCGTATTTCAATTAACCCACTACATACTAATTATCGCTCCAAAACCCTCCATTACAATATTTATCAAACCCATAAAGCCTCACAAAACACTCAAAATTCAAATATTCCCCAGTTTGACCGGGACCATTCCATATGCGGCTACAAATATCTTGTCAATTGCACTTGTTAATCTACTCTGCTGCTGCAGCTGCACACGGGACACGGGACGTAACTGTGTCTGTAAGTTCAATAGAATTTCATTGCTCTTTCACCGTAGTTCATCCAGTATGTCTCTTGCCACTTTTAGTGTTTTGTTCTGTGTTCGTTCATATGTAATCATGAATGAATATTCTTTAACATTTTCTGTTAAAATTGTTTTGCATAAAGTCATGTAATCGTGTGTTCTATAACCAGTGTATAGAAATTAGTATATTCCAATGCATAGAGTTTATAGTTTGCAATGCACAATAAGAAAGGGGCAATCTCCGGACTGCATTATGCCAGAGTAGTTTTACTAACACCATTCTGATTACCTCCCTTGTTTACGACCTAAATACAACATATATTATGTCAATTTAAACATTTTGTCAAGGCCTTGGAGTACTAGTGGTCTGTGCCTATTAGAACCCATTAGAAACCCATTTCTCAGACAATCATAAGACATCTGATGTTTATATGTACGAGGTAACAATGGCATATACTTAGCTCAAGGTGGATTGCTTGCTTCTCTTATTCTATTATCATGTGACGACTTTGTTGTTGTTGTTGTTATTCTAGGGTCAGTTTCATGCATATGATATTTTTGTCTGTGATATATACATCTTTATGATGAGCTATAGAACACTTCAGCTTTGTATGTTTTATATGTATTTTCTTTCTGTTTGTTTTGTTAGATTTACATAAACACATTCTGTGGTAGAGTTGCGGCCCCTTAGTTACAAACTTTATTGGTTATCTTCTCTATCACTTGTATGTAAATTTATTTTTGCCTCATATTTGAGTACTTACCCATCAAAATCACTGAAATATTCTGTACTGGTTGAATCAATAATAAATTCTTACAATTGGTGCCATTATAGGTCAAAGGGAGACAATCTTAATATATGATTAGAGTAACTTCCCTTTATACAAGTTTTTTTCGTATTTACTTCCCTGTGTCATTTCTCATTTATTTATGGCTACCAATGATATCAGGGTTTAGGGAAGTAGACAGTTGCTCAAAACACCATCTCATTGAAGGGAGGGGAAAGTTCTAAAATACAATATTTAGTGCAACATAATCCCTCGTTAAGACTTCTGACTTTACTGTATGGTAGATACCTTTCTTCAATATTTCTGCTGTTTCGGTATTATTTATGTGTGAAACTTTTACATTCCTTATACAATCTTTCTACTATTTAATTTCATTTCTTGTTAATTTTCTGTTTAACAGTGTGCTGTCTAGTTAACACTTTCTGTGTTTGTTTATGTAAAGTGAAAGGTTATCATTTCACATTATCAAAAAGGGAGGTAACAAAATACAAGGGTAGACAGATAAATCACATTATATCCAGTTTAATGTTGGAAGAAACAGGGAAGGCAATTCACAAAATGTCTGGTTTTATTGTTACTGGAAGGGGTGGTAATTTACACATTTCTTGTTTTGTTAAAAGACTAGAACACTTGATACATTATTCTATGTAGAATGTTACAAGTTGGAGTTGATTTATAATAGTGTGGTTTGACTGCTGTCTAGCCTGTGCCTTTGTTTCAGTTTAGTATGACCATTTCAAGAGATAGAAGGAGTATTCTACATAAACCATATTTCATTATTAACTTCAACAACCATAGAAACTGTGTTTGCTTATAAAGCCAGATAGAAAAGCATACTTGTTTAGTTATGAGTCAGAAATGTTTGCATGTTTACCTTAAAACTTGTATTAAAACCATTGCATAATATTTTAATCAAAATTGTTTGTATACCATGACAATGACCATGTCGTATCAGCCTATTGTATTCCTTTATTTCGTTTCTCTGTCCCAAGATATCTGTAATGTTCTCGGACATATTGTAAGGAATATATGCAGGTACGATTGTACCATTGGTGTCATGGTTTTCTGTTACTTTTATACATCCATGTTTTGTTAAAACAGAGCAGGAAAAATTCTAATAGAATAACACAGAACCATTTAACAAGAATTTATATTATATGCAAATACAGATCTGTTCTTGATCTCTACATATTTAGTTTTGTATTGATATGATAACATAAGGAAATTTTCTTAACAAAACCAGTTGCTTTGGTAACCAAACACCAAAATAAACCAGACATATTTTCTTTTTTTTCTTTTCAACCATCAAATGAATTAAGACTGTGCCTTTAAGACCATTTCACCTCATACTGTAGCCTATCTAGAATAACTTTAAACCAGTCTTGTCTGTATTTACAGTTTTTGTTTATACGTTTTTATACATTATTATTTTGGTATTGTTTTGTTGTATTGTAAGGTGAATAGAATTAAGTACCTTTGACACAAAAATCATACATTTATGTCATACGTTTTATGTTCAAATGTTTAATAACCACTAATTATGTATTTCTTGATTGGCTGATAAAAGTAGCTGGTCACTTAAATTAGTTATTCAAAATAGTTGGTCAAAAAGTGCAAACATGAATAATTCAATATTGTGTTAATAATAACTTAATATTGTATTAATTCTACATTATCAATTAAGGTTCTGTTCTATAATTAGAAATTATGGGATTAAGTGCAATTGATAGTATTTTTGTCAGTGTTGGTATATGGGGTCTGTTCTTGAATTACTATTTTGTACTTGATTGATTTATGTGGTAAAAAAAATGTTTAAAATTTGTTATCAATGCCACAATGCCCTGTTTACCTTATAGTGATTGTTCCATGAAGCCAAATTATCCTTGAAGGTTATGTTTTGTAGGCAGTGTCTGGTATAGTCTCTATGGTAACTATACTGGACAGTATAATTCATTGTTGTATGATGTTCATTTTTATGGTTAGTTTGTTTATAGTAATGTTACAATAGTTTTCTGAAGTGTGATGTATTTTTGTTCTGTTATTTGTTTAATATTGTGAATTATGACATGTTTCTATTTGATAAAATTTGATATGTATATATATACAGAGCTATATGAAATAAATATTATACTTAAAGTCTATAACGTGTGCTTTTTCATATACCGTATACCTATGCAAACCCCTGAATGGCTAGCAGTTGATTGAGCAACATTAATATCGCAGAAACTGTGATGTTACCTTGACATTTAATGTCAAAATCATTGTTGTCATCAACTTGTGAAATCCATTCACTTGCTGGACAGAAATGATGATTATCTATCAAGCCATTTGATTTGTCAAGATTTCTTACAATATGCAAACAGTTCCATTATCAACCAATGAAATCCTTTGTTACATACATCAAGTGGAACGTCATACTAATGACAGTGTGGAGGTGAAATGACAAACAACACACAAAATAATAAAATTATATCTGTGTGGAAATGAAACACCATACAAAATAAATAAAATTATAACATAATCAAATTTATTCTCTCTTTTATCTAATACTTTGTATTTACATGATTCCATAACAAAATATACTTCCAATATTAACATACATAAATTACAAGAACATTTAACATGCAAATAATTACTGGCGCCAAACTTGAGATGAGATAAAACTTAGTCAACAAATATTTGATGTTAGACAAGACGGAGAATCCCATGGCCAAAAGTTGAGAATCCTGTTATCCTAAAAGAATGTAATTTTAGATACTGTACTACAGTGGATTAATTCTGTGGGCAAACTTTTTGCAATTTGGATCTTAAATGGGTAGAAATAACTAATTATTCTAACTAGCAAAACTTTGCTTGGATGTTCTAGCAATCTTTGTTAGCTAAATTTATCATGGGAGTTATATTCAGGGCTCGCCACAAACACTGGTCCGATGGCCCGAGAAAATCAAGAAGGACCATAGAAAGTCTTACAGATGGAGCAAATTTTTCTGAAAAGTATAATTTTCTTAACAAATCAAGTATTTATAAGACAGAACACTGTTGACTGTTGCTTTCAGAAATATTTATTAATTACAACTTATCTATTTTAACCACTTTCAACATGGCGCACATCAGTGTGTTTTTCCTTTTAAGCATGATTTGTGATTAATATTGTTCACTAGATCTGTCTGTAACATAAGCAAACTTCAGTCTAAACATCTATGAAGTACCAAGTTCCCCAAGGCCTCGCTGCATGGCGACCCAACTGCACAAACCCATGCTAAAACTGCGAACAAATGAGGCACCTGAATGGCTGGAAGTTGGTGGGGGGGTAGAAACACATATATATATATATATATATAGACCTGAATGGCTGGAAGTTGGTTGCCAATCAAGTTTAATTAAGGATCTGACAGCAGCAATCTGCATACAAATGAAACAACACTGAGACAGGAACAATCTAATCAACCAGGAACAATCTAGTCTACCTTATTTAGTTAATAGTGTTCCTGACTGAGAGCACAAAAAGCAAGCACACTAAAAATGTAAAACCCTCGAGCTGCTTAAATATGATGGCTGTGAGTCAAACAATTTCGACCTTAGTTCAATCGCACTTACAGAGATAACAATCAAAAATTTAAACAAGAGTGCCATCATGGCTTTTTTTGCTCTCCTGATTATAAATAAAGCCCAGCAAAATTTTCACCCATGGGATTAGTTTGAACAATCTAGGAGAAAACCACTAGAAGATGCTAAATACCAAATATCAAAGCTCTAGGTATTGTTTTAAACAAGAAGCTTTTTATATTATGTGTTGCCTATGTAAAAAAGGTATGAGAAAATAAGTCTATGTAAAACCAAATATCAAAGCTCTAGACATTGCAGTTTTTTTATATGTTTTCCCCACATAAGTCTATGTAAAATGGTGATCTTGACCTTTCACCTACTGACCTCAAAATTAAAAACTGACCAACAGACGTACATGTGCAAGTAATATACCCACTCATCGAAGATGGGGGGGGGGGATAATAGATCACTAGGAAATAAAAGTAAGACTTACATGGTTGGTTGGTTAATGGTTGTACTGGTATTTCAGGACTTTGTTTATTATGATTGTTCCCTGAAATCAAATAATACAAATAATATGAACTAAGGCACCGCCAAAATGGGGATTTAATAAATATTGGATAACAGCTAGAGGCTATATAGTGCGCCCAGGATAATGTAATGTTTACAAACATTGACTGGATTGGTCTAAACATTGACCGGATTGGTCTATTGTTGCAATATTGGTTACTTAAATAACAGCAAACGCCAAACGGTCAATTATATACTAAAATAACACTGATAAATTGCACACACTTCATTTCTCCACCTATGTGGATTATTTCGAATGTTCCCGCCTTTCTTGTTATCCTTGGCGCACTACATATTTTTAGATATACACTGACTAAGTTGAATTTAGATGTTATACGGAGATAGTTATCAGCAATTGGTCACTTTTTTTCTCTTATTTAGGACCAAAAACATTGTGTATTGGTCGTGGTCGTGTATTGCACGCATGTAAAAATGAAAGAAGATTCTATAGTAATTATGTCAATAATTATTCTAAAATTTAGCTTGGCAATGTAACAACTATATAATCCAAACTGGGACTAGAACCCAGACAGCCTGGTGGTGAACCAGTCGTCATACATTTGACCATTTGGATGAGCAGTATATGTTGCAATGTCACCTGGCTGGTTTTTTTTCCAAATAAATCCCTCATAAATATTACATATTACTGACACTTAGCTATAAATGACATTACAAAAATCGGTCCAAAAGATTTCCTTCTGGTCTGACAGTTTCTCCAAGTTCATCAGACCTTTGGTCCGACAGATTGTCGGTGACTATCGGGAAACGTGGATATGAGAATATGATATTGAATAAAAAATGTGTAGTGATTGTAGGTATGTGGCCACTTCCAACAGCCTTGATGTTGAGTTAACTCTTTAGCGATGGGGTTGAGTGTCCACCTACAGTGCTAGAGGTCCTGGGTTCAATCCCTGGTCGGGACCGGATTTTTATTGCTCCCTGATTTACTATAAATAATGCATTTATATAGTTCAACGGGTGTGCGGTTATGATGTCAAGTTGTGAAATCAATATGTGCATGTTATTTAAAATAAAATGAATTATGCCGAGCATAGCCTTTATTTGCTTTATTTCTACTGAAACATGGCAGGCATATAATTATATTTACCTCCACCCGGATTTGAACCCGGGTCACCAGATTAGACGGCAAGCGTACTAACCACTTAGCTACTATTTAGCCGTTCATGTTTACGTGAAGGTTCAAAGTTCATTAATGACGGTGTTTATCAATAATTAAACAATCAGCGGACGGCCGGGGAAACAGACCGACTGTCATTCTTACCATCCAGCTTTCCCGCACTGCCGGGGAAATGTTGGACCTATTTTCTCCGAAAAAATATCCCCCCACAATGTTTAGTTGTCAGGGTGCTGGGGAACTACCGCAGGATTTACCATCCGGTGTCCTCAGGCGGCTGTGCAGGGCGGGGTTTTTTACAACCCAAAAGTAAAACCTGCACATCCCCAGGGGTGGGGGCCACGGATGCATTACCACATAACATAAACACATGAACCATGAAATCAATTTAAATACAGTCAAACCTCTATTATTCAAAATTGACGGGACCAAAAAACTTTACAAGAAAAACAGTGAAAAAAGCAAGCCACAAAATGCAATCAACAATAATACACAAAATTCAATATAAATGCTACTCACATTCCGCCCCTATCATAGATCCACAGAGAATACAATAATAACAGTCAACAAATCACACCGGATTAAATCCATTTGCTTCCTTAACACACACAAACACAAAAAATTGTCAGAATACAAATGTTTTGAACCCGCGCCATTACTGCCGGTGTTCCCGTAATAATCACCATACCGTCAGATATGATCGCTATGGAACGCCAATTTGGTCAGTAGAGTTTTGTGCACACAAATATATAAATTAGATATTTATGAAAACAAAACACAAGCTATTCACTAATGAGATATCTAGCCGAAATAGGTCAATGTCTGCACCTGATGCATCCACATCTTATTCTCACCATGGCTTCTAGACCATAAAATCCAAAACTGGTGCACCAGTCGATGTTTTGCCCACAAGTTACCAAGTGGAATTAGACATGTTTCATGATTCTTTGGCCCATAACATTGACTGTTGTTACGGGGCGCACTTCTACAGGGGAAGGAACAACACACGACATAGGTTCGGTTTACACATGAAGTACATCGGTATGCCCGACTTTTACTGAGACTCATTGATGTACATGTTTGTTCAAACAGAAAGAATAATGAACCAATAAACGCATCCCTCACATTCATCGTTCATTCAACATGTATAATAGACAAACTGATTGCACAACAACTTTCAAACGATAAAACAACAAGACATCAACAGCTTTCAGAAACATACATGCTTTACATCACACACACGGACAATTATACTTAGTACCCTCCTCGGCAACTTCCAACATTCCCGTGAACTACAGACAAATGCCCAAGATCCGCGAATTGCTCTCTTAGCAGACGACAAAACAAAACAAAGAAGTACAAATCGATGGTATTGACACTAGCCGGCACATGTATGCGTCATAACGACACATATACAAGGGTATATCCAAAAGTAACGTCACTGATGCTATAAAATCGTGTATAATGCAGTAAAACCACGAAATTTTTATCACCGTTACTTCAGTCTAATTTGAATATGATGACCAAATTTCACAACAATGCACATAATAGTTCTGGAGATATGAACATTTACTTGAGACATACTTACGAACATCGCCGCAAGTCCGACCTCACAATGACGTTACTTTCTGACACCAACTCATCCAGCAGAAGTTCATCCCTGGTGATTTCTAACGACTCATAAACCATGCAGACATTTCCAAGACCTTTAAAAATGTGTAACCCACCCGACACTTACTCTCTGCGAAATCAAATTATGTTTAAGTGTCCTCTAGATAGTCCCACAGCAAAACTTTTAACTCACCACATAATGATTGCAGTTTTGAACGTCTATTGAATTGACGGCGTTAAAAATACTATTGGTGTTCTTTTCGGATCTACCAAAAACCTTTCAATTAACTCTCTATCGATAATGATTTGGTGATCCATGCCCCCTTAAAAGATTATACTACATATACATGAGCCTATGTTGCCGCCTTATGTAACTAAAGTTTCAGTAGGTGACTTTACTAACTTTTAAGAAAAAGTGCATTACTACGCGCAGCGTCTTTTTGTCACAAATCTGCCGTGTTTTCGCTAAGTAATCAATGCGTTGAAAATATATTGCGAGTTTTAAAGGAGAGTGACCTTTATGATTTTTTAGCAGCAGACACAACACATTTGTTTCATCACGTCATGAAAATATTGTCTGCTTTCGAGAATTATTTTTTATAAAAACGCATACAAGAAAATTGTTATGATAATGAAAGCAATCGTAATTTTCGTGTGCGGCGGTATGACGTCATAGGTCTATTTTAAATGTTCATATAATCCAGTTATGAAAATGAAATAATGCTGCACGTTATATATTAATCAGAATTGAATTGTTGAACATTTTCATATCATATTTATGCATATCGGCCTATAAACAAATAAACGACGGGAGGAGTGACATTACTTTTGGATATACCCACGTACATTGGCATTGAAATCATTTTGTAGTCTAACTGCAAGGGAGACCACTGCTGCCTTGACACATTTACTGTAATTTGACCTAAAAACCGCGCCAAAATTTGACAGCTTCCCGTGAACTAAAGAGAAATGCCCAAGATCACCGATTTGCTCAATTAGCAGAGGACAAAACAAACCCATACAAGAGCTAATGCATAGTATTGACAATTACAGGGGGTAAGCGTCCTAACGACAACTATACATTGGCATTATAATCATTTCGTAGCCTATCTGCAAGGGAGATCACCGTTGCCAGCTCACACCGACATATTTAGTGTACTTTGACCCAAAAAACGCGCCAAAAACTGACACCAGCTCCCTTTACCATTCCCTACTTTCGTATTTCAATTAACCCACTACATACTAATTATCGCTCCAAAACCCTCCATTACAATATTTATCAAACCCATAAAGCCTCACAAAACACTCAAAATTCAAATATTCCCCAGTTTGACCGGGACCATTCCATATGCGGCTACAAATATCTTGTCAATTGCACTTGTTAATCTACTCTGCTGCTGCAGCTGCACACGGGACACGGGACGTAACTGTGTCTGTAAGTTCAATAGAATTTCATTGCTCTTTCACCGTAGTTCATCCAGTATGTCTCTTGCCACTTTTAGTGTTTTGTTCTGTGTTCGTTCATATGTAATCATGAATGAATATTCTTTAACATTTTCTGTTAAAATTGTTTTGCATAAAGTCATGTAATCGTGTGTTCTATAACCAGTGTATAGAAATTAGTATATTCCAATGCATAGAGTTTATAGTTTGCAATGCACAATAAGAAAGGGGCAATCTCCGGACTACATTATGCCAGAGTAGTTTTACTAACACCATTCTGATTACCTCCCTTGTTTACGACCTAAATACAACATATATTATGTCAATTTAAACATTTTGTCAAGGCCTTGGAGTACTAGTGGTCTGTGCCTATTAGAACCCATTAGAAACCCATTTCTCAGACAATCATAAGACATCTGATGTTTATATGTACGAGGTAACAATGGCATATACTTAGCTCAAGGTGGATTGCTTGCTTCTCTTATTCTATTATCATGTGACGACTTTGTTGTTGTTGTTGTTATTCTAGGGTCAGTTTCATGCATATGATATTTTTGTCTGTGATATATACATCTTTATGATGAGCTATAGAACACTTCAGCTTTGTATGTTTTATATGTATTTTCTATCTTTCTGTTTGTTTTGTTAGATTTACATAAACACATTCTGTGGTAGAGTTGCGGCCCCTTAGTTACAAACTTTATTGGTTATCTTCTCTATCACTTGTATGTAAATTTATCTTTGCCTCATATTTGAGTACTTACCCATCAAAATCACTGAAACATTCTGTACTGGTTGAATCAATAATAAATTCTTACAATTGGTGCCATTATAGGTCAAAGGGAGACAATCTTAATATATGATTAGAGTAACTTCCCTTTATACAAGTTTTTTTCGTATTTACTTCCCTGTGTCATTTCTCATTTATTTATGGCTACCAATGATATCAGGGTTTAGGGAAGTAGACAGTTGCTCAAAACACCATCTCATTGAAGGGAGGGGAAAATTCTAAAATACAATATTTAGTGCAACATAATCCCTCGTTAAGACTTCTGACTTTACTGTATGGTAGATACCTTTCTTCAATATTTCTGCTGTTTCGGTATTATTTATGTGTGAAACTTTTACATTCCTTATACAATCTTTCTACTATTTAATTTCATTTCTTGTTAATTTTCTGTTTAACAGTGTGCTGTCTAGTTAACACCTTCTGTGTTTGTTTATGTAAAGTGAAAAAAGCGAAAGGTTATCATTTCACATTATCAAAAAGGGAGGTAACAAAATACAAGGGTAGACAGATAAATCACATTATATCCAGTTTAATGTTGGAAGAAACAGGGAAGGCAATTCACAAAATGTCTGGTTTTATTGTTACTGGAAGGGGTGGTAATTTACACATTTCTTGTTTTGTTAAAAGACTAGAATACTTGATACATTATTCTATGTAGAATGTTACAAGTTGGAGTTGATTTATAATAGTGTGGTTTGACTGCTGTCTAGCCTGTGCCTTTGTTTCAGTTTAGTATGACCATTTCAAGAGATAGAAGGAGTATTCTACATAAACCATATTTCATTATTAACTTCAACAACCATAGAAACTGTGTTCGCTTATAAGGCCAGATAGAAAAGCATACTTGTTTAGTTATGAGTCAGAAATGTTTGCATGTTTACCTTAAAACTTGTATTAAAACCATTGCATAATATTTTAATCAAAATTGTTTGTATACCATGACAATGACCATGTCGTATCAGCCTATTGTATTCCTTTATTTCGTTTCTCTGTCCCAAGATATCTGTAATGTTCTCGGACATATTGTAAGGAATATATGCAGGCACGATTGTACCATTGGTGTCATGGTTTTCTGTTACTTTTATACATCCATGTTTTGTTAAAACAGAGCAGGAAAAATTCTAATAGAATAACACAGAACCATTTAACAAGAATTTATATTATATGCAAATACAGATCTGTTCTTGATCTCTACATATTTAGTTTTGTATTGATATGATAACATAAGGAAATTTTCTTAACAAAACCAGTTGCTTTGGTAACCAAACACCAAAATAAACCAGACATATTTTCTTTTTTTTCTTTTCAACCATCAAATGAATTGAGACTGTGCCTTTAAGACCATTTCACCTCATACTGTAGCCTATCTAGAATAACTTTAAACCAGTCTTGTCTGTATTTACAGTTTTTGTTTATACGTTTTTATACATTATTTTTTTGGTATTGTTTTGTTGTATTGTAAGGTGAATAGAATTAAGTACCTTTGACACAAAAATCATACATTTATGTCATACGTTTTATGTTCAAATGTTTAATCCTAACCACTAATTATGTATTTCTTGATTGGCTGATAAAAGTAGCTGGTCACTTAAATTAGTTATTCAAAATAGTTGGTCAAAAAGTGCAAACATGAATAATTCAATATTGTGTTAATAATAACTTAATATTGTATTAATTCTACATTATCAATTAAGGTTCTGTTCTATAATTAGAAATTATGGGATTAAGTGCAATTGATAGTATTTTTGTCAGTGTTGGTATATGGGGTCTGTTCTTGAATTACTATTTTGTACTTGATTGATTTATGTGGTAAAAAATATGTTTAAAATTTGTTATCAATGCCACAATGCCCTGTTTACCTTATAGTGATTGTTCCATGAAGCCAAATTATCCTTGAAGGTTATGTTTTGTAGGCAGTGTCTGGTATAGTCTCTATGGTAACTATACTGGACAGTATAATTCATTGTTGTATGATGTTCATTTTTATGGTTAGTTTGTTTATAGTAATGTTACAATAGTTTTCTGAAGTGTGATGTATTTTTGTTCTGTTATTTGTTTAATATTGTGAATTATGACATGTTTCTATTTGATAAAATTTGATATGTATATATATACAGAGCTATATGAAATAAATATTATACTTAAAGTCTATAACGTGTGCTTTTTCATATACCGTATACCTATGCAAACCCCTGAATGGCTAGCAGTTGATTGAGCAACATTAATATCGCAGAAACTGTGATGTTACCTTGACATTTAATGTCAAAATCATTGTTGTCATCAACTTGTGAAATCCATTCACTTGCTGGACAGAAATGATGATTATCTATCAAGCCATTTGATTTGTCAAGATTTCTTACAATATGCAAACAGTTCCATTATCAACCAATGAAATCCTTTGTTACATACATCAAGTGGAACGTCATACTAATGACAGTGTGGAGGTGAAATGACAAACAACACACAAAATAATAAAATTATATCTGTGTGGAAATGAAACACCATACAAAATAAATAAAATTATAACATAATCAAATTTATTCTCTCTTTTATCTAATACTTTGTATTTACATGATTCCATAACAAAATATACTTCCAATATTAACATACATAAATTACAAGAACATTTAACATGCAAATAATTACTGGCGCCAAACTTGAGATGAGATAAAACTTAGTCAACAAATATTTGATGTTAGACAAGACGGAGAATCCCATGGCCAAAAGTTGAGAATCCTGTTATCCTAAAAGAATGTAATTTTAGATACTGTACTACAGTGGATTAATTCTGTGGGCAAACTTTTTGCAATTTGGATCTTAAATGGGTAGAAATAACTAATTATTCTAACTAGCAAAACTTTGCTTGGATGTTCTAGCAATCTTTGTTAGCTAAATTTATCATGGGAGTTATATTCAGGGCTCGCCACAAACACTGGTCCGATGGCCCGAGAAAATCAAGAAGGACCATAGAAAGTCTTACAGATGGAGCAAATTTTTCTGAAAAGTATAATTTTCTTAACAAATCAAGTATTTATAAGACAGAACACTGTTGACTGTTGCTTTCAGAAATATTTATTAATTACAACTTATCTATTTTAACCACTTTCAACATGGCGCACATCAGTGTGTTTTTCCTTTTAAGCATGATTTGTGATTAATATTGTTCACTAGATCTGTCTGTAACATAAGCAAACTTCAGTCTAAACATCTATGAAGTACCAAGTTCCCCAAGGCCTCGCTGCATGGCGACCCAACTGCACAAACCCATGCTAAAACTGCGAACAAATGAGGCACCTGAATGGCTGGAAGTTGGTGGGGGGGTAGAAACACATATATATATATATATATATAGACCTGAATGGCTGGAAGTTGGTTGCCAATCAAGTTTAATTAAGGATCTGACAGCAGCAATCTGCATACAAATGAAACAACACTGAGACAGGAACAATCTAATCAACCAGGAACAATCTAGTCTACCTTATTTAGTTAATAGTGTTCCTGACTGAGAGCACAAAAAGCAAGCACACTAAAAATGTAAAACCCTCGAGCTGCTTAAATATGATGGCTGTGAGTCAAACAATTTCGACCTTAGTTCAATCGCACTTACAGAGATAACAATCAAAAATTTAAACAAGAGTGCCATCATGGCTTTTTTTGCTCTCCTGATTATAAATAAAGCCCAGCAAAATTTTCACCCATGGGATTAGTTTGAACAATCTAGGAGAAAACCACTAGAAGATGCTAAATACCAAATATCAAAGCTCTAGGTATTGTTTTAAACAAGAAGCTTTTTATATTATGTGTTGCCTATGTAAAAAAGGTATGAGAAAATAAGTCTATGTAAAACCAAATATCAAAGCTCTAGACATTGCAGTTTTTTTATATGTTTTCCCCACATAAGTCTATGTAAAATGGTGATCTTGACCTTTCACCTACTGACCTCAAAATTAAAAACTGACCAACAGACGTACATGTGCAAGTAATATACCCACTCATCGAAGATGGGGGGGGGGGATAATAGATCACTAGGAAATAAAAGTAAGACTTACATGGTTGGTTGGTTAATGGTTGTACTGGTATTTCAGGACTTTGTTTATTATGATTGTTCCCTGAAATCAAATAATACAAATAATATGAACTAAGGCACCGCCAAAATGGGGATTTAATAAATATTGGATAACAGCTAGAGGCTATATAGTGCGCCCAGGATAATGTAATGTTTACAAACATTGACTGGATTGGTCTAAACATTGACCGGATTGGTCTATTGTTGCAATATTGGTTACTTAAATAACAGCAAACGCCAAACGGTCAATTATATACTAAAATAACACTGATAAATTGCACACACTTCATTTCTCCACCTATGTGGATTATTTCGAATGTTCCCGCCTTTCTTGTTATCCTTGGCGCACTACATATTTTTAGATATACACTGACTAAGTTGAATTTAGATGTTATACGGAGATAGTTATCAGCAATTGGTCACTTTTTTTCTCTTATTTAGGACCAAAAACATTGTGTATTGGTCGTGGTCGTGTATTGCACGCATGTAAAAATGAAAGAAGATTCTATAGTAATTATGTCAATAATTATTCTAAAATTTAGCTTGGCAATGTAACAACTATATAATCCAAACTGGGACTAGAACCCAGACAGCCTGGTGGTGAACCAGTCGTCATACATTTGACCATTTGGATGAGCAGTATATGTTGCAATGTCACCTGGCTGGTTTTTTTTCCAAATAAATCCCTCATAAATATTACATATTACTGACACTTAGCTATAAATGACATTACAAAAATCGGTCCAAAAGATTTCCTTCTGGTCTGACAGTTTCTCCAAGTTCATCAGACCTTTGGTCCGACAGATTGTCGGTGACTATCGGGAAACGTGGATATGAGAATATGATATTGAATAAAAAATGTGTAGTGATTGTAGGTATGTGGCCACTTCCAACAGCCTTGATGTTGAGTTAACTCTTTAGCGATGGGGTTGAGTGTCCACCTACAGTGCTAGAGGTCCTGGGTTCAATCCCTGGTCGGGACCGGATTTTTATTGCTCCCTGATTTACTATAAATAATGCATTTATATAGTTCAACGGGTGTGCGGTTATGATGTCAAGTTGTGAAATCAATATGTGCATGTTATTTAAAATAAAATGAATTATGCCGAGCATAGCCTTTATTTGCTTTATTTCTACTGAAACATGGCAGGCATATAATTATATTTACCTCCACCCGGATTTGAACCCGGGTCACCAGATTAGACGGCAAGCGTACTAACCACTTAGCTACTATTTAGCCGTTCATGTTTACGTGAAGGTTCAAAGTTCATTAATGACGGTGTTTATCAATAATTAAACAATCAGCGGACGGCCGGGGAAACAGACCGACTGTCATTCTTACCATCCAGCTTTCCCGCACTGCCGGGGAAATGTTGGACCTATTTTCTCCGAAAAAATATCCCCCCACAATGTTTAGTTGTCAGGGTGCTGGGGAACTACCGCAGGATTTACCATCCGGTGTCCTCAGGCGGCTGTGCAGGGCGGGGTTTTTTACAACCCAAAAGTAAAACCTGCACATCCCCAGGGGTGGGGGCCACGGATGCATTACCACATAACATAAACACATGAACCATGAAATCAATTTAAATACAGTCAAACCTCTATTATTCAAAATTGACGGGACCAAAAAACTTTACAAGAAAAACAGTGAAAAAAGCAAGCCACAAAATGCAATCAACAATAATACACAAAATTCAATATAAATGCTACTCACATTCCGCCCCTATCATAGATCCACAGAGAATACAATAATAACAGTCAACAAATCACACCGGATTAAATCCATTTGCTTCCTTAACACACACAAACACAAAAAATTGTCAGAATACAAATGTTTTGAACCCGCGCCATTACTGCCGGTGTTCCCGTAATAATCACCATACCGTCAGATATGATCGCTATGGAACGCCAATTTGGTCAGTAGAGTTTTGTGCACACAAATATATAAATTAGATATTTATGAAAACAAAACACAAGCTATTCACTAATGAGATATCTAGCCGAAATAGGTCAATGTCTGCACCTGATGCATCCACATCTTATTCTCACCATGGCTTCTAGACCATAAAATCCAAAACTGGTGCACCAGTCGATGTTTTGCCCACAAGTTACCAAGTGGAATTAGACATGTTTCATGATTCTTTGGCCCATAACATTGACTGTTGTTACGGGGCGCACTTCTACAGGGGAAGGAACAACACACGACATAGGTTCGGTTTACACATGAAGTACATCGGTATGCCCGACTTTTACTGAGACTCATTGATGTACATGTTTGTTCAAACAGAAAGAATAATGAACCAATAAACGCATCCCTCACATTCATCGTTCATTCAACATGTATAATAGACAAACTGATTGCACAACAACTTTCAAACGATAAAACAACAAGACATCAACAGCTTTCAGAAACATACATGCTTTACATCACACACACGGACAATTATACTTAGTACCCTCCTCGGCAACTTCCAACATTCCCGTGAACTACAGACAAATGCCCAAGATCCGCGAATTGCTCTCTTAGCAGACGACAAAACAAAACAAAGAAGTACAAATCGATGGTATTGACACTAGCCGGCACATGTATGCGTCATAACGACACATATACAAGGGTATATCCAAAAGTAACGTCACTGATGCTATAAAATCGTGTATAATGCAGTAAAACCACGAAATTTTTATCACCGTTACTTCAGTCTAATTTGAATATGATGACCAAATTTCACAACAATGCACATAATAGTTCTGGAGATATGAACATTTACTTGAGACATACTTACGAACATCGCCGCAAGTCCGACCTCACAATGACGTTACTTTCTGACACCAACTCATCCAGCAGAAGTTCATCCCTGGTGATTTCTAACGACTCATAAACCATGCAGACATTTCCAAGACCTTTAAAAATGTGTAACCCACCCGACACTTACTCTCTGCGAAATCAAATTATGTTTAAGTGTCCTCTAGATAGTCCCACAGCAAAACTTTTAACTCACCACATAATGATTGCAGTTTTGAACGTCTATTGAATTGACGGCGTTAAAAATACTATTGGTGTTCTTTTCGGATCTACCAAAAACCTTTCAATTAACTCTCTATCGATAATGATTTGGTGATCCATGCCCCCTTAAAAGATTATACTACATATACATGAGCCTATGTTGCCGCCTTATGTAACTAAAGTTTCAGTAGGTGACTTTACTAACTTTTAAGAAAAAGTGCATTACTACGCGCAGCGTCTTTTTGTCACAAATCTGCCGTGTTTTCGCTAAGTAATCAATGCGTTGAAAATATATTGCGAGTTTTAAAGGAGAGTGACCTTTATGATTTTTTAGCAGCAGACACAACACATTTGTTTCATCACGTCATGAAAATATTGTCTGCTTTCGAGAATTATTTTTTATAAAAACGCATACAAGAAAATTGTTATGATAATGAAAGCAATCGTAATTTTCGTGTGCGGCGGTATGACGTCATAGGTCTATTTTAAATGTTCATATAATCCAGTTATGAAAATGAAATAATGCTGCACGTTATATATTAATCAGAATTGAATTGTTGAACATTTTCATATCATATTTATGCATATCGGCCTATAAACAAATAAACGACGGGAGGAGTGACATTACTTTTGGATATACCCACGTACATTGGCATTGAAATCATTTTGTAGTCTAACTGCAAGGGAGACCACTGCTGCCTTGACACATTTACTGTAATTTGACCTAAAAACCGCGCCAAAATTTGACAGCTTCCCGTGAACTAAAGAGAAATGCCCAAGATCACCGATTTGCTCAATTAGCAGAGGACAAAACAAACCCATACAAGAGCTAATGCATAGTATTGACAATTACAGGGGGTAAGCGTCCTAACGACAACTATACATTGGCATTATAATCATTTCGTAGCCTATCTGCAAGGGAGATCACCGTTGCCAGCTCACACCGACATATTTAGTGTACTTTGACCCAAAAAACGCGCCAAAAACTGACACCAGCTCCCTTTACCATTCCCTACTTTCGTATTTCAATTAACCCACTACATACTAATTATCGCTCCAAAACCCTCCATTACAATATTTATCAAACCCATAAAGCCTCACAAAACACTCAAAATTCAAATATTCCCCAGTTTGACCGGGACCATTCCATATGCGGCTACAAATATCTTGTCAATTGCACTTGTTAATCTACTCTGCTGCTGCAGCTGCACACGGGACACGGGACGTAACTGTGTCTGTAAGTTCAATAGAATTTCATTGCTCTTTCACCGTAGTTCATCCAGTATGTCTCTTGCCACTTTTAGTGTTTTGTTCTGTGTTCGTTCATATGTAATCATGAATGAATATTCTTTAACATTTTCTGTTAAAATTGTTTTGCATAAAGTCATGTAATCGTGTGTTCTATAACCAGTGTATAGAAATTAGTATATTCCAATGCATAGAGTTTATAGTTTGCAATGCACAATAAGAAAGGGGCAATCTCCGGACTACATTATGCCAGAGTAGTTTTACTAACACCATTCTGATTACCTCCCTTGTTTACGACCTAAATACAACATATATTATGTCAATTTAAACATTTTGTCAAGGCCTTGGAGTACTAGTGGTCTGTGCCTATTAGAACCCATTAGAAACCCATTTCTCAGACAATCATAAGACATCTGATGTTTATATGTACGAGGTAACAATGGCATATACTTAGCTCAAGGTGGATTGCTTGCTTCTCTTATTCTATTATCATGTGACGACTTTGTTGTTGTTGTTGTTATTCTAGGGTCAGTTTCATGCATATGATATTTTTGTCTGTGATATATACATCTTTATGATGAGCTATAGAACACTTCAGCTTTGTATGTTTTATATGTATTTTCTATCTTTCTGTTTGTTTTGTTAGATTTACATAAACACATTCTGTGGTAGAGTTGCGGCCCCTTAGTTACAAACTTTATTGGTTATCTTCTCTATCACTTGTATGTAAATTTATCTTTGCCTCATATTTGAGTACTTACCCATCAAAATCACTGAAACATTCTGTACTGGTTGAATCAATAATAAATTCTTACAATTGGTGCCATTATAGGTCAAAGGGAGACAATCTTAATATATGATTAGAGTAACTTCCCTTTATACAAGTTTTTTTCGTATTTACTTCCCTGTGTCATTTCTCATTTATTTATGGCTACCAATGATATCAGGGTTTAGGGAAGTAGACAGTTGCTCAAAACACCATCTCATTGAAGGGAGGGGAAAATTCTAAAATACAATATTTAGTGCAACATAATCCCTCGTTAAGACTTCTGACTTTACTGTATGGTAGATACCTTTCTTCAATATTTCTGCTGTTTCGGTATTATTTATGTGTGAAACTTTTACATTCCTTATACAATCTTTCTACTATTTAATTTCATTTCTTGTTAATTTTCTGTTTAACAGTGTGCTGTCTAGTTAACACCTTCTGTGTTTGTTTATGTAAAGTGAAAAAAGCGAAAGGTTATCATTTCACATTATCAAAAAGGGAGGTAACAAAATACAAGGGTAGACAGATAAATCACATTATATCCAGTTTAATGTTGGAAGAAACAGGGAAGGCAATTCACAAAATGTCTGGTTTTATTGTTACTGGAAGGGGTGGTAATTTACACATTTCTTGTTTTGTTAAAAGACTAGAATACTTGATACATTATTCTATGTAGAATGTTACAAGTTGGAGTTGATTTATAATAGTGTGGTTTGACTGCTGTCTAGCCTGTGCCTTTGTTTCAGTTTAGTATGACCATTTCAAGAGATAGAAGGAGTATTCTACATAAACCATATTTCATTATTAACTTCAACAACCATAGAAACTGTGTTCGCTTATAAGGCCAGATAGAAAAGCATACTTGTTTAGTTATGAGTCAGAAATGTTTGCATGTTTACCTTAAAACTTGTATTAAAACCATTGCATAATATTTTAATCAAAATTGTTTGTATACCATGACAATGACCATGTCGTATCAGCCTATTGTATTCCTTTATTTCGTTTCTCTGTCCCAAGATATCTGTAATGTTCTCGGACATATTGTAAGGAATATATGCAGGCACGATTGTACCATTGGTGTCATGGTTTTCTGTTACTTTTATACATCCATGTTTTGTTAAAACAGAGCAGGAAAAATTCTAATAGAATAACACAGAACCATTTAACAAGAATTTATATTATATGCAAATACAGATCTGTTCTTGATCTCTACATATTTAGTTTTGTATTGATATGATAACATAAGGAAATTTTCTTAACAAAACCAGTTGCTTTGGTAACCAAACACCAAAATAAACCAGACATATTTTCTTTTTTTTCTTTTCAACCATCAAATGAATTGAGACTGTGCCTTTAAGACCATTTCACCTCATACTGTAGCCTATCTAGAATAACTTTAAACCAGTCTTGTCTGTATTTACAGTTTTTGTTTATACGTTTTTATACATTATTTTTTTGGTATTGTTTTGTTGTATTGTAAGGTGAATAGAATTAAGTACCTCTGACACAAAAATCATACATTTACGTCATACGTTTTATGTTCAAATGTTTAATAACCACTAATTATGTATTTCTTGATTGGCTGATAAAAGTAGCTGGTCACTTAAATTAGTTATTCAAAATAGTTGGTCAAAAAGTGCAAACATGAATAATTCAATATTGTGTTAATAATAACTTAATATTGTATTAATTCTACATTATCAATTAAGGTTCTGTTCTATAATTAGAAATTATGGGATTAAGTGCAATTGATAGTATTTTTGTCAGTGTTGGTATATGGGGTCTGTTCTTGAATTACTATTTTGTACTTGATTGATTTATGTGGTAAAAAATATGTTTAAAATTTGTTATCAATGCCACAATGCCCTGTTTACCTTATAGTGATTGTTCCATGAAGCCAAATTATCCTTGAAGGTTATGTTTTGTAGGCAGTGTCTGGTATAGTCTCTATGGTAACTATACTGGACAGTATAATTCATTGTTGTATGATGTTCATTTTTATGGTTAGTTTGTTTATAGTAATGTTACAATAGTTTTCTGAAGTGTGATGTATTTTTGTTCTGTTATTTGTTTAATATTGTGAATTATGACATGTTTCTATTTGATAAAATTTGATATGTATATATATACAGAGCTATATGAAATAAATATTATACTTAAAGTCTATAACGTGTGCTTTTTCATATACCGTATACCTATGCAAACCCCTGAATGGCTAGCAGTTGATTGAGCAACATTAATATCGCAGAAACTGTGATGTTACCTTGACATTTAATGTCAAAATCATTGTTGTCATCAACTTGTGAAATCCATTCACTTGCTGGACAGAAATGATGATTATCTATCAAGCCATTTGATTTGTCAAGATTTCTTACAATATGCAAACAGTTCCATTATCAACCAATGAAATCCTTTGTTACATACATCAAGTGGAACGTCATACTAATGACAGTGTGGAGGTGAAATGACAAACAACACACAAAATAATAAAATTATATCTGTGTGGAAATGAAACACCATACAAAATAAATAAAATTATAACATAATCAAATTTATTCTCTCTTTTATCTAATACTTTGTATTTACATGATTCCATAACAAAATATACTTCCAATATTAACATACATAAATTACAAGAACATTTAACATGCAAATAATTACTGGCGCCAAACTTGAGATGAGATAAAACTTAGTCAACAAATATTTGATGTTAGACAAGACGGAGAATCCCATGGCCAAAAGTTGAGAATCCTGTTATCCTAAAAGAATGTAATTTTAGATACTGTACTACAGTGGATTAATTCTGTGGGCAAACTTTTTGCAATTTGGATCTTAAATGGGTAGAAATAACTAATTATTCTAACTAGCAAAACTTTGCTTGGATGTTCTAGCAATCTTTGTTAGCTAAATTTATCATGGGAGTTATATTCAGGGCTCGCCACAAACACTGGTCCGATGGCCCGAGAAAATCAAGAAGGACCATAGAAAGTCTTACAGATGGAGCAAATTTTTCTGAAAAGTATAATTTTCTTAACAAATCAAGTATTTATAAGACAGAACACTGTTGACTGTTGCTTTCAGAAATATTTATTAATTACAACTTATCTATTTTAACCACTTTCAACATGGCGCACATCAGTGTGTTTTTCCTTTTAAGCATGATTTGTGATTAATATTGTTCACTAGATCTGTCTGTAACATAAGCAAACTTCAGTCTAAACATCTATGAAGTACCAAGTTCCCCAAGGCCTCGCTGCATGGCGACCCAACTGCACAAACCCATGCTAAAACTGCGAACAAATGAGGCACCTGAATGGCTGGAAGTTGGTGGGGGGGTAGAAACACATATATATATATATATATATAGACCTGAATGGCTGGAAGTTGGTTGCCAATCAAGTTTAATTAAGGATCTGACAGCAGCAATCTGCATACAAATGAAACAACACTGAGACAGGAACAATCTAATCAACCAGGAACAATCTAGTCTACCTTATTTAGTTAATAGTGTTCCTGACTGAGAGCACAAAAAGCAAGCACACTAAAAATGTAAAACCCTCGAGCTGCTTAAATATGATGGCTGTGAGTCAAACAATTTCGACCTTAGTTCAATCGCACTTACAGAGATAACAATCAAAAATTTAAACAAGAGTGCCATCATGGCTTTTTTTGCTCTCCTGATTATAAATAAAGCCCAGCAAAATTTTCACCCATGGGATTAGTTTGAACAATCTAGGAGAAAACCACTAGAAGATGCTAAATACCAAATATCAAAGCTCTAGGTATTGTTTTAAACAAGAAGCTTTTTATATTATGTGTTGCCTATGTAAAAAAGGTATGAGAAAATAAGTCTATGTAAAACCAAATATCAAAGCTCTAGACATTGCAGTTTTTTTATATGTTTTCCCCACATAAGTCTATGTAAAATGGTGATCTTGACCTTTCACCTACTGACCTCAAAATTAAAAACTGACCAACAGACGTACATGTGCAAGTAATATACCCACTCATCGAAGATGGGGGGGGGGGATAATAGATCACTAGGAAATAAAAGTAAGACTTACATGGTTGGTTGGTTAATGGTTGTACTGGTATTTCAGGACTTTGTTTATTATGATTGTTCCCTGAAATCAAATAATACAAATAATATGAACTAAGGCACCGCCAAAATGGGGATTTAATAAATATTGGATAACAGCTAGAGGCTATATAGTGCGCCCAGGATAATGTAATGTTTACAAACATTGACTGGATTGGTCTAAACATTGACCGGATTGGTCTATTGTTGCAATATTGGTTACTTAAATAACAGCAAACGCCAAACGGTCAATTATATACTAAAATAACACTGATAAATTGCACACACTTCATTTCTCCACCTATGTGGATTATTTCGAATGTTCCCGCCTTTCTTGTTATCCTTGGCGCACTACATATTTTTAGATATACACTGACTAAGTTGAATTTAGATGTTATACGGAGATAGTTATCAGCAATTGGTCACTTTTTTTCTCTTATTTAGGACCAAAAACATTGTGTATTGGTCGTGGTCGTGTATTGCACGCATGTAAAAATGAAAGAAGATTCTATAGTAATTATGTCAATAATTATTCTAAAATTTAGCTTGGCAATGTAACAACTATATAATCCAAACTGGGACTAGAACCCAGACAGCCTGGTGGTGAACCAGTCGTCATACATTTGACCATTTGGATGAGCAGTATATGTTGCAATGTCACCTGGCTGGTTTTTTTTCCAAATAAATCCCTCATAAATATTACATATTACTGACACTTAGCTATAAATGACATTACAAAAATCGGTCCAAAAGATTTCCTTCTGGTCTGACAGTTTCTCCAAGTTCATCAGACCTTTGGTCCGACAGATTGTCGGTGACTATCGGGAAACGTGGATATGAGAATATGATATTGAATAAAAAATGTGTAGTGATTGTAGGTATGTGGCCACTTCCAACAGCCTTGATGTTGAGTTAACTCTTTAGCGATGGGGTTGAGTGTCCACCTACAGTGCTAGAGGTCCTGGGTTCAATCCCTGGTCGGGACCGGATTTTTATTGCTCCCTGATTTACTATA
>OY787678.1:3470494-3632371 GCA_963678985.1 Spisula subtruncata | reverse complement strand
AGTGAAATACAGTGCAAATATTCTAGGGCCGGTATTTATAAAACTTCTTAAGTGAAAACTTAAATATTTTGACTTAAGTTAAAATATTGAGCTGCCCATATTTCACAAGAAATGAAAAATCGCCCATGTTTTCTATATGATTATGGTAGCTCTTTATACAATGCTTCTTAACAATGTAAATAATTGTTAATATTAGTTTTCCTGTTTAGCTGATGCACCTAAGGAAAATTTGAGATTTTAAGAAAATTCTAAGTTTTCACTTAAGATGCTTTATGAATACCACCCCAGAGCAGTAATACTGTCATTATGGCCCCATCTTTGATGAGGGGGATGTTGCTTTGCACGTGTCTGTAGGTCAGTCTGTCCTAAAATGGTAAAAATGTTTTCCATTCAATAACTCAAGAATGTTTTGACCTAGAATCTTTAAACTTTTTTTTCTGGAAAAAAGTATCTGAAGTATCTACCCATTGCAGGATTTGAACCTAAGTCAGGCAGTCTGAGCTTATCAGGCTCATGAAATATTACTCAGTGAAGTCAGGAGCAATTGTCCAGTGGTTGGACACTTGCTTAGTGATTATGAGTCTGTATTGTACTCTTTGTGCAACAAGGCTGTTTATAGTAATATGGGACAAATTTATTGTTTTGTTGTAGTTTTGAAGTTTGTCATATTTTTAAGATCATTTGAAAAACAGTGCATTTACTAGATTCTTCGGAGAGTGTGCTTTTTCCTCCTGTATGCTGTTGTTTTTACTGTTTGTCTTAAAATCTACGAAGAAACAGGGTCCAGACTCCATCTGACTTTCTCAGAAGTAGTGTTTCTCTAGTGACCCATATGGAAGATTGCATTATTGTAAATATGTGAGCATAAAATGCTTTAATTATTTAAATACTTACTTACCTTCTGTGAGGGTGGATTAGCCGTTTCTGCTGTTTGAGAAATCATAGGCTCAACTCTAGTTGAATTTTTTTGTATTTTGATTTTTCTTTCAGGCTTTGTCAAGAAGTCAAAGAAATGCTACCCTACAAACATGTGATCAATTTGTTGCTGATATTTGTGAAGCATTCCTGTGTAAGGTATGTCAAACATTAAGCTTCTGTTGTGGTTAGTGGGCTAGAATTTGATCCTAACATTTGCTCCATTCCTTTACGCTGTTAGTTAGATCTGACAACACTACCTAAGAGGTCACGTTCAAATTACCTCTCTAGTGTATTTTGCATTATATTACCTGTATTTATAGAATGTACTAAAGTCAGTATAGGCTGAACTCTATGTATAAACAACTCTCTCACTGTAAACTAGGTAGTTAAGCAGAGATTCTTTGCACTTTCAGATTTGTGAAAGAAGCAATTTGATTGGCTGACATGACCCCGTATGGATTGTCATCAGATCTAATATCAGTGTAAAGTAGTGGAGCATCATATGGGTCCGGATTTAAATGAGATTTGATTTGTGACTTAGAAATCTGTGTTCACTTCCTGGTTAAACCATGCTTTACCCTTCTACGAAAATTTGAAATCAATATTGATTTTCGTCCGCATGTGGAAAAGGTGACAGTTTCTTGTGAAAGAGTAAGTTAGTACTGGTTAGGCTACAGTCCTGGAAAGCTTGTTATGTGTATCTGCTGTGTTATATAAATGAAACATGATGTTGACCAAGAATATGTGAATGAACAAAATGTCTTACAATATTGTTAAATAAGGCTACCAACATTGCCATGATTGTCCCAGATTCAAAGTAGAAGAGCCCATCTGCACATCATTCACATAAACCTGTGACATAAATCTGAACAGAAATAATTCATAATTGCATAAAAAAGTTTCTACATTTAAAGCTCTGATCTTTTTTCTTTCAGGTCAAGAAATGTGGTTGACACAAGTTTACAGTGAAGATTTGGTTATTATTTGTGATATGAACTAACTACAGTGATACTGTTGCTGTGTATATATTTGGTTTGAGGCGTTCTGCAGCATTGACTGAATGCTTAGCGAGTCAAAACCTGTTGTTATGGTCACTGGACTTGTGAATAGATAAGCTAAAGACTATGGTCTTGTGTTGAAGTTTGGTAACTGCCTGTTGTTACTATAGTGAGTGGTCTATGCTTTCACACAAATGTGTTGATACAATCTTAGCATTCAAGCTTGGACTACACCAACTGACATAGTTGTGAAGTTTGGTAGCTTTCTGGACTAAACATACTAGTCAAGGGCAACACAGGCGGGTTAGAAATATCGACTTGCTAGTGTAACTTGGCTATGCAGGCTAGTTCACTATACCGTTTGGAGCTTGGTAGCTTGACTCCTGAACTGGGCCACACAGATCGAGAATTTAAGCTGGCCTAAAAGAACTGTCCATAGATGAATAGCTTAACTGACTACACTGGTCAAGAGCCAGGAAGACTGGTTAAGAATTTCTGCTTTATAAGTTAGCTAGGTTACACAGACTTGTCAAGTGTTCAGCCTTGGCTTCACAGAATAGTTAAGAATTTCAGCTCGATAGTTTATGGATTTATTCAGTGGTAAAGCTTAGAAGTTTATCTAGACGTATAAGGACTTGTCTAGTGTTCTCCTTTGGTAAATGATCCATGCTACACAGACCTGGTCCAGTGTTCAACCATTCTGAGCAGAAAAAAAGTTATGTTACCCTCACAGGTACCATTTTACACCATGGTAGAGTGGAGCATGTGGGTCCTGCTCAGAGAGATTAACCAGTGGTCCAGAGGGGAATTGAACGCGGGACCTCTCGATCCCGAAGCGAGCGCCCTTCCTCTAGGCCACAGCTCCCCACAGAAGACATTATATATTTGTGTATTATATTACATTCATATTTTTAATATTAGTGAATAAATAACTGTTACATGCTTGTATATTTCAAGTAATAAAAATATTAAAATTTATTCAGTTTTGGTTGTTGAACAAAGTACTGATAGTCTTCAATTTCATTATCAGTCATTTGTATTTAATTGAGTACTACACCTTTCCTCAACAATTATCCAGTTACATACTGCGACTGATTAAATTAACCATACCAGTTTACATGGACTATATCCTAACCAGTTCTAACCTACTCTACCACATGAAGCCAATAAGTTTTCCTTAGATGGAGAAAAATCCATATCAATTTTTTTTCGAAGAAAGATATGATCTGCCATGATTGCCAAGTTACACACATAGCACACTGGACCAAAGGCACAATTATAGTACTTGGCAGCAAATACACACTAAAAAGTAGTTAATTTTAGACCTGGACTACATGAATGAATAAAATAACAAACTACTATAGGTTTCAAATCATTTCTAATACTTTGTATAACAATAATCTTTGGCAAATATTTATGTAACAATTAAAAAAATAATATAAAAATAATAAAAACAATTCTAACATAGTATATAAAGTATATATATCACTCATAATTAAAGTAACAAATACAATTTAATATCTTAAACTTCATACACCCTACACCATTCTGATTTGAACTATGTATGATAAATGTTCATACCGAACTTGCCTCTAAAAGTAGTAAAAGCATGTTTATTCCATGCTTATATTATGCATGCAAGTCCAATGGTGGTTGTCATAATGGTCCTTCCTATCGATCACTAGGGCAATATTATTGTTGATGGAAATGTGAATTGATGTAACAATTGAGTAAAGTGTTAAAGGGACTTAACTCCAGTTGGTTAATTGCAAAATTTATCAAAAAGCACTCTTAAAGTTGCATGTTTTGGCTTGATCGACCCAATACATTTATATACGAATCTGGACTTATAGGGAAATAATCGCATAATGTCGGTTTTAATTATTACCTTTTAAACACCTAAACTCTTTTGCATGACTAACGCAGTAAAATATATATTCAATGTTGTGTAGCGTAATGTGGTGTTTAAATGCCGAGAAAAGTTGTGATTGAATTAACAGACTGTAAAGCATGTTCGGTAGTTTTCATCAGTAGCGCCTTTGATCGTAATGTAAGTTGTAAGAATTCTTTATGCATTCGTTAAACATAGTTTTGTGATTAAAACGTCTACAAGTGTTTATATCATCGAAATGGAGTTTAGGCCCTTTAATGCTCAACATAGTAATATATGTACATGTATATCAATATAGGTAAAATACATGTACAAACCATTGCATAGTACAACAACATAGTTAAAGAAAACACCCTGATATGAAATCAAAACTTGATAAAAGTGACATGCCATGAACATAGCTCTTCAAGAAACACATCACTTTAACACGGCACTTAATGAAGCCTGTAACTTAATCAAATCTCTTAACAAAGCATATCACTTTGAAACATATCACAGCACTTAATATTTTTAGCACTTAATGAGGTAAACTGTATTGACCAGACATCAATCTTTATGATGTTCTTGGCATAATAAAATCTGGATTTCAAAATTAGTCCATAATTTTGACACCGTAAAATTTAGTAAAACCTGCTGCCTCAAAGGTTTATTCACCAGTTAGTATTTTGCCTGCCCAGGGGAGTGGCAGGTGACCCAGGGGAGTTAGACATTTTTTATTTTTTGATGTCTAAATCCCCACCCTGTAGACAATTATTACTGTATAAATCCCCGGGGTAGGGACACATATATCACATAGTAATTCGCGGGTCTTGGAACCAGACCAAAGTCTTTTTCCCGGGACTCAAGAGTTGATAAGGTAGTCAAATTCTCATCTGTTAAGAAGATTGGTCTGTCTAACTCCCCCTTATCCCCCGCACCCTGGGTGGGCGTTATAATACTCTACAGCAAAGTTTCCTAGTCTCCTATCTATAAATTGTGTATAAGACACTTTCCTATCACAGACCTGTAAAAGCACCACCCATGAAGGATTTAAGCTAAAGCGCCCCCTCGTTGAGTAATAAACACACTTGATGCAGGGGCAACATGACTAGCAGCAGTTTTAAAATGTCTCATCACGGTTCTCTTAGGTAACAGCGGAGGTTGGGACTTTTTCCGTTGTTGATAAAGTCTCTTATCTTGTAGGAACTGAGCTAATTCTGTCAGACCTAGATGTGAGGCTCGTTCTGGGGGAGTATATACATGTACCTCAACCCTACCTTCTTCATGCTTCTTTTCATACTGAAAGAAAATGTAAAAAAATGCTTCGTATTTCTTTCATTTTAAAATTTTTCCACAGTATATTTCTGTTATTGTATGAATGCGATGGATGGCCACATCATCTTTATTTGGTTTAATACTCTGTTTCATACCGAATTTAGGATCAAAAGTTATAGGCATTGACTTACAAAATCACAATCGGCTCACCTTGGACAAATCTAAGACGAATAATCTCTCGTACGTAAATAGAATGTTGCCATTTTTAAAATGGTTCTTAACGGTTTTTAGTGAAGCCCGAACAGTTTTGTAACAGGTTAAAAATGGAACTGATTAAACATCTTGGACAAAAATATACTCTTAACTTAGCATGTGTTATATATTTATGTCCTTTAAAACGTCATAGCCTACAAATGTGATGGGTATGTTTTTTTGTTTTTTTTTAACCACAGAATCACAGTGTGGAAATTTTCCACAAATCTCTACACTACGTACATCAAAGGGAGCTTCCAGGCTCATCTCGGAAAGACCCGAGTAGTTACGATTGACAAAATCAGTCCGTTATATCAAAAGTTATGTTCCTTTGCTTATTTAACCTGGTTTACATCAGTTTTCAATGTTTGTAACCACAAGTCTACATCAATCACGATGTGAAACATAAATCTTCCACTCAAGAAAAAAAGAGAAAAAAAAAACATCTTCCACTCAAGACTGCATTCAGTAAAGGCTTATACCCTTGTGGAAGCCTCATCAACAATAACTCACTAAGTAAATCGAGTTGAAAGTTTTGTACCTGACGAATGAACGAATGGACAGGGGAATCACTCAATGCCTCCGCATCAGTAGAGATCGGGGCATAAAAAACACTAACATTCATACCTGTTCTTTTCTGCTAAGATCGGAGCCCAGGTTGGCTAAATACTGTGCAATGTCTTGTTTCCCGTAGTCAATGGCGAGGAATATCAAATCACGATATGTTGGCATCAAGGGGGATAACTGGAAACAAAATAAAATTTAACGTTCACGACAAAGAAGTGTACTGTAAACCAAGAAATTATTTTGTGTGATATAATTTCGCAGATTTTGTGAGTGGTAGAAATTCACAGAATTAGCAAAAGTAGCTCCTAAAACATTAATATGGATTAATGTTGCTTAAGATTTAAATACGCAAAAGTTTGTAGTTGCAAATATGTCGACGATCGGTAAAATGTGAAAGTTAGTATTCATGAAAGTAAATCGTTTTACAGTAATAAATGGAATTATTATAAGGTCAGACATTTTATGCTGATGTTACAGCCTTTTATGAATGACTAAATTGAAGTGTCAAAGATATCATGAGAGTTTGAAATATTTACCACTTTACAAAGAGCAATGGCGGGGAACCTAAAGGCTCGTATATATTCCTGAAACTCCCATAATCCTTTCTTCTTTGATCGGATAATTTTCCTGATCTCTTCATACTGAAAGATTTAATAAAAGCAAGAATTAGAATCATGTGATACTTCATACATTTGTACAAAATGTGTTTATTTCCAGAAAATCGTAAGTTTAAAATGTGCTTTAGAAAGTCAGACTCCAGAATTTAAATACTTTTAAGATGATTAATTTTTAGATAATTATTTTGTGAATAATTTTTGAAAAATTCCAGTAAAACAATATTTTATTATTATATACACACGTTCAAAAGTGCTGTACAATCATGCTGTACAATCAAGACTAATACATGACTAATAACCCAGTAGACCGGGCCCTACTAAACCTAGTAGTAGGGATCTATTGAACACAGTAGACGGGGCTCTACTTAACCCAGTAGACCGGCCTCTACTTAACCCAGCAGATGGGCCCTACTAAACCTAGAAGTAGGCATCTATTTAACACAGTAGGCAGGGCTCTACTTAACCCAGTAGGCGGGGCTCTACTTAACCCAGTAGGCGGGGCTCTACTTAATCCAGTAGGCGGGGCTCTACTTAACCCAGTAGGCGGGGCTCTACTTAACCCAGTAGGCGGGGCTCTACTTAACCCAGTAGGCGGGGCTCTACTTAACCCAGTAGGCGGGGCTCTACTTAACCCAGTAGGCAGGGCTCTACTTAACCCAGTAGGCAGGGCTCTACTTAACCCAGTAAATTCATATAACAATATATCTTTATATTCATACTACAACTTTTACCAGCCGTATAAATCAGTATCTACAGTAACTATTTTGGTCCTGCAGATCTTCAGGTTAGAATAAACAGTGTAATCAGAGAAAACCGAAAACACCATTCAGATCACCAGAATTTTGATCAGATTTCACAAAAGTTACGTATGTATGGTACTTGGTCCATCATCTTACCTTATCTACACAGACTAGTTCTAAATCCATCCCATGTACCGCCTTCCTTTCTCTCATGATGAATTCTAGGGCTTCTTTCTTACCAAACTGTTCACCTGTGTCCCCTCTCTGCAAAATTTGTAAAAAAATAATCAGAAATCCTTTAAATTTTTACTATAGCATCCCTTACAGACCAGTGGCTACAAAATTTGTAAAAAGTTGTCATTCAAAGTAATTTAGTCTCCTTAATACAGTTCACAGTTTTATTGGTATCAACAGCATTGGTAATGCTTTTCACCACACAAAAATGCAAACAAAACCAAGAAGGTCTAAAGTAGTCCTATCTCAGAAAACTATTTTTAATCATGGCGGCCAAATTACCTAATCCGTTTTCAATTTTTTAAATTCTGACAATTTTCAGTTATACATGGCATCCTATTTGCCTTACCAATTTTCAGTCAGTATCCAAACTAGTGCTTATCTCCCTCCATTCCAAAAGGAACCAGCAACTTCTCCACATGTGGAGGAAAACCTACAAAGTTAACTTTTCATGAAAGGATATGACTATAGCCCCTTGGAATTGAGCCTGGTTTTCTTGGTTACAATTTAAGCACAACCATGGACACAGTGTGAATAAATTCTTATACCATTGAAGTTGAGATACCTACCACATCAATAATGGTTGTATCGACTCCTGCCTCGACTAGATGTTCCTGTATATTAATACCAGCGTCTGACACCAAACAACAAGCAAAATGGTACGCTGTTCTATTACACTGGAATAATATACATAAAACATTAGCTCAAGGGGAAGTAATAGTCAAAACACAAAGGGTCTTCACCACACCCTTCCCAACAAACAGTAAATTTCAACTTGTCACAAATTAAACTGAATTGTATTTGTAATGAACAAAAATCTCACATTTGTATTATTATGACAGTACAGAAATCTTCTTTCCTCGTGTATAATTTTGATGCTGAGCACCTCGCTGTCTAGCAAGGTAATTACTGGAACAATATTTATTTTGTATGAATCAGCTTGCGATCAAACACACGACCTACTGCTCTTACAATAGATGCCCTACCACTCGGCTATTTTAGCATAACTTAAATACTAGAATAAATGTCAGTTACTACTTCCTGTTTATATGTTATTGTAATAATTTCACCTGAAGAAGACCTTGAGAAGACGTCGAAACGTTGTGAATTAAAACTAACTATAGATTGAAGGAGTTTGTTGTTGATAAATTCATTATTTTAGTTACTACTTACACAATCTTGAGCATCAATTTCAACATTGAAAGGTGAACTGAGGAAAAATTCTACCAGATCTTCTCTCTCAAACAAAACAGCCTGTATTAATGGTGTTCTTCTCCCCTGCAACATAGGTGAACTCATTAATATCCATATGTAATATACTTAGCAACTTTTCTAAGTCCTCACCTATATATTCGTAGATAACTTTGTCAACCTTGTAGACATATCAATGAAATTTGGATATAATACTCGTCAAGTATCAATGTGTAAAATTGTACAACAAAACGTTGAGCTTGATACATTTTTATTAAATTGAAACGACTTGAACATATTAACCAAGGGAGGTAAAAGTCACAAATACAGCATTTGATATCATTGATGACCACCATGTTATCTGATTTTTCCAATTGCAGCCATGGGCAAGAGTCGTAAACATTGTTGAATGTATCAACTCGGTGATTTTTACTTATCTGGACGCAAATTACAGTCACGTCTCCGAAAAACGCGAAAAACGTCGTAACGTCACTTCAATATCAAACGCTCTAGCGACCAACATTGTAAATCTGACAAACAATACTTTAACTTTCATTTTATACTCATAAACATGTTATCGTTAAAAATCAACCAACCAGTGATGAATTTGGTAATTATTTGTTCTTGTCGGAAGAAAATATAATTATATGAATTGTATTGACGTCACGTCATAATTGTTCTGACATCATCTGACGCATAACTTTGAGACACTAAATGTTTTTCGAATGTTTTTCGACCGTGGTGATTCTTTGGACATAATTTGGAGGTATTTGGAACAAATTCCGTGTATGTGTAACTGTGTGAAGGGACATACACATAAAATGGACGTGCATCTCGGACCGATTAAACCACGTGACATATCGCCATTTTCTGACACGGATTATTTTGTCTGTCTTGTATAAAATTCACCTGAAAATTTTAGGACGTTACTATTTATAACAAAAAAGTTATCAATCAATTAAAATGAGGACTTAGAAAAGTTGTTAAGTATATAAGTAAAACTATTAAGATTCATAGATTTTAAAATAAACTCATTAATAATTATAGGTAATATAGGTAAAATCATCAATATTCATAGGTAATATAGGTAAACTCATTAATATTCATAGGTAATATAGGTAAACTCATTAATATTCATGTAGGTAATATAGGTAAAATCATCAATATTCATAGGTAATATAAGTAAACTCATTAATATTCATAGGTTATATAGGTAAACTCATTAATATTCATAGGTAATATAGGTAAACTCATTAATATTCATAGGTAATATAGGTAAAATCATCAATATTCATAGGTAATATAGGTAAACTCATTAATATTCATAGGTAATATAGGTAAAAATCAAGAACATTCATAGGTAATATAGATAAACTCATTAATATTCAGGTCACAAACCACCAAATAGAGTTGTTCTTTAACTCAATGTAAAGTGACCTTGGTCAGCCAAAAAAAATGTCAACTTTTTGTCCATGGGGCCCTCTCAAAATCTTTTAATCAATAGAAATAGCATCCAGCTTGAAGAAAATGAAAAAAAAGTAGGGGGTCATGTATTATATAAGAAAAATTTGGTTCGTCAAACGCGGTGAACAGATTTTCTCACATGTACGGATTTACTCACTGTCCGTTAGCCCCAACCTTACTTTCACTTTCATATTTAAGCCAGAATACAAAATATTTCTGAATAAAACCATTTCACTACATCACATACATGCATACAAAGCATTTAACACCAATTTCATGATTCTGATGCTGATTTGTCAAGACATACCCCCATTTCCAGTCGCTTTAAAGTTTTTAAACGGACTATTTGACTGTATCTGAATTTGGTCCGCGTAGGCATTTAGTGGTTATTTACCTTAAGGCAACCCTTTTTGGGTTGTTTAAGTGTTTTTTGCACTTTTTTCAATGCTACTATATATATGCAGCACAAAACAATCAATTCTAGACAAATTGGGCATGAAATCCAGAAAAAATTACAAACCCACATATGCGCCTTTAAGGAGAAATTTGGTCAGCGCCTGTCAAATGGTATGAATAGTGACATGAAATGGGGTTGTGTTTGTGCTTAAATGGTATTCTGAACCCTAATTTTGCTTTAGATGCCTGATAATATGTCTATTCTTCATATTTAATCATAATTATCCATGTCTGATACTAAAATAAGGGCAACATTCACATAAAAATGTCAATTTAAGAAAAAATAAATCTGAACTTTTCTGGAGTTTTCATGATAAAAATCTAAATTTTCACTTTTTTAGACATTTTTCACAGATAAAAATGGTTAAAATCCCATCTTGAGTGCATTTCCATTCATTTAAATGCAAAAAAATGAAAACATGATTTTGAAGTAATTTTGCATGTCTTTAGGTCACAAACCACCAAATAGAGTTGTTCTTTAACTCAATGTAAAGTGACCTTGGTCAGCCAAAAAAAATGTCAACTTTTTGTCCATGGGGCCCTCTCAAAATCTTTTAATCAATAGAAATAGCATCCAGCTTGAAGAAAATGAAAAAAAAGTAGGGGGTCATGTTTTATATAAGAAAAATTTGGTTCGTCAAACGCGGTGAACAGATTTTCTCACATGTACGGATTTACTCACTGTCCGTTAGCCCCAACCTTACTTTCACTTTCATATTTAAGCCAGAATACAAAATATTTCTGAATAAAACCATTTCACTACATCACATACATGCATACAAAGCATTTAACACCAATTTCATGATTCTGATGCTGATTTGTCAAGACATACCCCCATTTCCAGTCGCTTTAAAGTTTTTAAACGGACTATTTGACTGTATCTGAATTTGGTCCGCGTAGGCATTTAGTGGTTATTTACCTTAATATAGGTAATATAGGTAAAATCATCAATATTCATAGGTAATATAGGTAAACTCATTAATATTCATAGGTAATATAGGTAAACTTATTTATATTCATAGTCTTTGTTTGTGGAGGGGTCATTTATTGAAAAACCTCATATTCAATTAATCTGGGAAATAAATAGCAAAGACTTCTGCAGACATATACTTTTATCACACAAATTAATGACAAACCCGAATTGAAAAGAGTATGTTATAAAATTCAACATTCAAGGTAAGCTTGTAAATATCAAATGGTGTCACACCGGTGAATTTTCTGCCATTGAAATTAATGCAAAATGACCCAAATTCGCATCTCTCCCTCCGTTTCACTGACATTCCGGGTGATTTTCTGTGGCCGTTTCCATAAAAAGCAATCCCTGTCATCCAAAATAAGCTGGAGGAAATAGCATGTCGATAGTTTCGTTTTCGAGCTACTGCAGGGCTTCTGGAAGGACAACGCTATTTTCCATGCCCCAAAAGCTGACCTGACCGAAGCACACATACATTGTCAGTCTTCAGCAAGGGAAAGATAATTCAGAAAAATATCAATTAAACACTTTTAAAAGTTAGCATGCAGGTCATATTTGAGCTACATTCATGTAATTTGGTCAACAATCAGCAGTTTCAACATTAAACAGTGCTTCAACATATATCAAATTTTTGAAAGGGACTATTTTAGCATACTACGACCCGGAAGTACTTTCCACCGGTGTGACACCAAGTGGTATGCCAATAGAAGTTTGTTGGAACTAATGTAATAATCTAGTAGGCTAAATTTGTACGGTACCTTATTTCTTGCTTTGACAATAAGGTCGGGTGTTTGAGAATAATCTACAAGTCTTCTCATTTCACTCAGATCTCCATTCTTAATGATTGAATGGATTTCATTTGTTTCATCCTGTAAATAAAACAACACTTCATGTGAAAAACACTTCATTCCATAACTCCCGAGAAATTCTCTGACCTAGTTAAATAGAATTTCTCAGAACTTTTAAGGTTGGTTATCACCCTCAAAAAAATACTGTAAAAAGGGTTAGTATAGAAGTTTGTGGACAGTTCCATTTTAAGCCTCAATTTGATTTTTTTTCTTGAAATTAAAAATAAACCCCATATTTTGCACATTGTTAAAATATATAACACACAAAGATTTTAATCAATGTACGTGAATAAATCAAGCAAACACATATGCTTTTTCGGTTGTTTTTTTTAAATACAATATAGTTTTTATCAATCTATTTTTGGTCAATGTTAGCAACGCAGAACATTACACAAGACAGTTTCACAACATTGAAGACAACATGGTACTGGCCATACCTGAAATCTAGGCAGCCACTGTATAAACTGTAACACATCATCTGTTTGGTTGCCTGATGCATAGATAAACGTGTCCCGATACTGAAATATAAAACACAAGCCATTATTAGTAACCAATTGTATTATCAAATGTCACAATTCAGCTTCATAAGATCAAGGTCAAGGTCAAACTTAAGCTTTCCGGGCCATGGTCATAGTTCAGTTTCTCAAGGTCACCTTTCAGTTTCTCAGGGTCAAATACACATGTATTGCTTGCCAGGGTCAAGGTTGAGGGCAATGTCTCATGTTAGCTTCTTAATGTCCAGATAGAATGTTTACTTCCCAAGGCCTAGGTCACATTATTACTTCTTGGGGTCTAGGTAATATTTCAGCTTTCCAGGAGTCAAAGACACATCCTGCTAGCCAAGGTCACACTTCAACTTTCCAAGGTCATATTCAGATTAGCAATTTTTAAGTACTCAACTTCTAATTTTTGGATAATGCTTTTACAGAACAAGGCAAAGTAATTTCTGCACCACAAAACAAGAAAAGTAGTTCCTGCACCACAAAACAAGAAAAGTAGTTCCTGCACATACGTTATGGGTGATCATCAAACTGTCGTATCCATCCACGGCCATCTGTATCAATCCATCCACATCAGAACTACGAATCATCTTTATATAATACTGTAATAATAACAACAGTCATGTGGCTCACAAAGAAAAATGACATTATCATACAAGCAATAATAGAAAAATAAACAGGACTTTTAAAAGCAAATTAATCGTTTATCAATGACAAACATATCAAAATATGACAAAATATTAATATTCCATAGTAAAAGCATTTGATTTCAATGGGACATAATATGTGGATTTGATGAAAAAGACTGTGGTACTATTTAAGCAGGGCTCGACACTAACACTGGTCCCCTGGTCCGAGGCCAGTGAAAATTAAAAAGGACCAGTGAAAATGTTGATGGACCAGTAACTGTTTTATTACAAATTTTGCGTTACTTTGCTGGGGGACCAGTGACCAAAAATAGTTAGTGTCAAGCCCTGTTAAGGACGTAATTTCAAGGAATTAAGATTTCAGGGAAAAACAACTAGGTCAAAATTCATGCAATTTTTTAGAAAACATTTGAACATTTATAACATGGTAATTTATTCAAGAAAACTTTCCAAAGAACAAATTCATTGACCTGACAGAATTTGAGAAAGCATGAATGGTAGCAGCTGAAAAGCTGAAATATTCATCGGTACCTGAGGTGCGAGTAAACACCATTATGCAGATACTCCAAAAATTAACAATTCTCAGAAACTTGGACTCTTTACTTTTACTAAACACAACCCTGAAGTAATTACCTTGTCTATTAATGCAACAACGTCTTGTCTACGAGCAAATCTAGCAATATCTCGTGCATTACACCCAGTCTAAAAATAAACACACAAAAATTACAATAATTAACAAGTAAATAACATGTACAACAGCCATCTAAATGAATTTAGAAGTGCAACAGTGACGCTTAATGTAACAATAGAATAATAATGAAAATGATGTTAATATTAAAATTAGATAGCATAAATCTTGAATATTAAATTCAGGTCAAGGTCATTAAAGTCAAATTTTATGATCAATAAATTTTAAAACCAGTCTAAGAATGCAACCAGGCTATTGGTCAATTTAAAATTTCAAACATGTATCAGCCAATCAGTGGACAATATTTATAGACTGGTTCAAAAATTAGAAAACAACATAGTTACACAGTCTCTTTCGGTGATATCCGTCCCTCTTTTCAACATGTACTGGAAGACTTCAATAGGCATATCACCATTAATTTTATCCAAGGCAAACATAAATGCATTCCTTCCACGCTGAAATCAAATGCAGGATTTTACATGAGTGCTCTGTACATAAAAGTTATATTTAACTGTATAATTCAATAAATATTAATGAAAACTAATAAATATTAAAAATTTGTAGTTACATTCAATTATAGTCTTTTAACAATGTTTAATTACATGAGTCAACTTATGAGATATTCAGGCAATTCTGTTAATAATGTCAGAAAAAAGTGTATAGTTTAAAACAAGGTAGAACGGTTTGAAAACATCTATAAGTAGACGTCATGTGAACTCTAGATCATTTAGAAGCTTTCATGCTTCCCAATACTCCTGCTTTAATCGGGTTCTCCCGATTTGTACCCGTTATCCCGTTTCTCGCGGTCATGAGTCATCATATCCCGATTTGACCATTTTCCGATGTTATGTGTAACAGTGTTATGAAAATAGGTTAGCTTCGTTTATTAAAGCAGACAACAATGTCTAGATCATTAAACTATAAAGTTTAGCTTAGCTTTGTTAATTTAAGCAGACACCAATGATTGTTTAACTAAAATGTTTATTACCTCGTCTTTTAATGAGAAATCAGCACCGGCTTTCAATATGTACCACAACATGGGTAGAGGTATATCTTTGTGAAATGCTTCAAAATACATGGGCCCCTGTAAAATATGAGAATAATACTTTTTGATGCAGTGTAACTCACTTTCAACAGTTCTATCAACATCTTGTAGCTAAATGGAAGAAGCAGTCATAGACAGCCACATCCCCCACTGAAAAGAAGATAACCAACAAAGGGCCATAACTCATATTACAAATCAAACTTTGTAAACATTTACATGTAACCATTTATGTTTGTGACATAATGTTTTGCCCAGATTTGTCTAAAATTAAAGGTAGGCTCATTATTTACCTGATTCCCCCTTACTTTTCCTTTACCTCTAAGTCTTTATTTTACCAGGCTAACATATTTACAATAATGCAATATTCCTCATGTCACATCAAAGCTGTAAAACACTTGTGTATAATCATATTCATGTAACAGCTTTATTAAGCGTCCAAGACGTCAAATGTGTGAAAAACAAACATAATCTATATGGTGAAGGCACACGGCAACGTATATATATATGGTTACTGTACTGTACTGTGTTTCAACAACAATCTATATATTCATCAGTACAATGTGATAAAGAACACAATGCTCATATATAATATCATTAAATAAGAGATGTTTGTAAAACATGTATGCTCCCATGGCAGCCCAATACTTTTTACACAGATTTTAGTTGTGGTCATGTATTGCATTTTTTTTACATGCAAAAGTACGGTAGTTGGAAATGGTAAAGGTCACTGTGACCTTGACCTTTGACCTATTAACCTGAAAATCAATAGGGGTTATCAACTGTTGCTTGCAAACCTCCATGTAAAGTTTGACAATCCTATAGCAAAGAGTCCTTGGATTATTGAACTGAAACCATTTTGTCCACTGACGGACCAACTGACTGACCAACTGACTGACCAACTGACGTGTGCAAAGCAATATACCCCCTGATCAATGATTAGGGGAGCATTATAACACACAATAGTTCACATACTTACTAAGGTAGTACATCTTATTAACTGAGGACAAAAATATTCAACATGAAATGCATACTTAATTTAATTTGAATAGCAATGTATTATACATTCTAACACTGTCTATTTTTAGCTCCGTGGAAACGTATAGGACTGTAACGTGGTTAAATTTCGGATATATCACAGCCTACGGCCTTCGTGATTAATTCCTAGGCATATGAACTTCAAATCGTGATATATTGGCCAGTATCATGGAAGAGTTAAATCTATTTCCTAATTTTAAAACATGATAGGCTTTCTAACATTAATTTGAATCTTAATGCAGTATACATGTATGGTACTGAATTGAAGAATATAGTACAAACTGTGTATTAATCTATCAATATAGGGCATATTTATTCAGGCATGAGTGATTGGTCATTTTTAGTTCAATTCATATTCAGAAACTGATATAATTGCGTCATGCATTATTTCATTATGTAACAAAATTCTATATCAATATCAACAAGAGATGTTCATAAAACATGTATGCCCCCATGGCAGCACTATAGTCAGAAATTTTAAAAGTCTCAGTAACCTTGACCTTTGACCCACTGACTTTTAAAATAAATAGGGTCGTCTACTGCTGCTGACCATTGCAACCTCCATGTAAAGTTTGAAGATCCTATGGTAAAGCCTTCTTGAGCACAAACCATTTTATCTACCAACCTACCAACAGACATTTGCAAAGCAATAGAAAAATGTATATCCCTTCATCAAAGATTGAGGTCATAATAATACGATGACCCTTCCACCCCCTGAAATTGTATAAACTAATTTTGTCGATCTCATTATAACAATAATTTCATTGCAGTAGAACAAACAGCAAAACAGTAAAACAGGACCTTAAAACTGATTTTAGTTGGTCTTAAAGAGGCGTTCCCTATAACCTTGATCGTGTAAATCGATTCAGGAATATTATACATAAAAAGAGAATCATTATTGCTTAAACTCCTCAAATTTTCAACACAAGGCTCCCGCTAATTACCGAGAAAAGAATGAAAACATATTTCAGTAACGAGTCAAAATAGTCACAAGTTGTTTCCCTTTGACCACATAATAATAAATCGCAGGAAGCAATAAATTATTGTTGGTGATTTAAATATAGTTTTGACACTATAGAGACATTTTTGCACACACTTTCTTCTGACAAATTATGATAATTGATAAGTGTTTTGTACATTTAGCTCATTTAATGTAATAGTAGAGAAAATATACTAGTTATAGGGAATGCCTCTTTAATAATATGGATCGGATAAAGAATAAAGCAGTAATAAAAAAATAGGCTTGACTGTATAGTGGTCCAAACCAAACAGGAAACCAGGCCCCTGATCTCATGAAGCATCTCAAATATAAAACTCAAATCATATTATGATTTTGCTCAAATCAGAGTCTAAATTTGAGACAAAGATGAAGCTTAAGTTTTTGATACCATTATAATCTGAGAATAATGTTTCTACTTTATGACATCAATTTTGAGCACAGTCTCTCTAGCAGATAAAGACACAATGCCATGACAATATTTTGAGATGAAATTTATCTCAGATTGAGATGCTTCTGGAAAGCGGGGCCAGAACTTACCCAGAAGTAATTATTGACGAGAATGCTGAGGTTGACGTCTGCTCCGGCATCGCACAACATCTCTACAAACCGTTGATCTTTGAACTTTATTGCATACTGTAAAATGTGCTTCTTTGCCGAAATCTGCAAGTACATAATGATATATAAAATATGGCATCATTCAGACAAACTTGTCGTCATTTGACAGGCTACAAAGGACCAAACTTATAGCAAGTCCCCTCCTTTATGCACATCACCTGTCAAGGTTATTCATGCATTATAGCTTGGAGCAATTCTTATAGCTAAACGGCAGACTATAATACCCCTAGTCGGCTAAGACACGTAATAGCAAATTCTTTCAATCATGGCTCCGTAAAAGTTTAAGGAAAATATTTCCAAAATTATAGGAATGGCGTCTACAACATTGTTTTAACCAACAAACATTCCAAAAATGTTCACAGAACAATTATTTTATGTGCCAACACAAAGAGAATTAACAAATATAAACCCTTAAACCCTATTAATTTCTTGGAAAGACAAATATTAAAGGTGAATCCAATATTTATTGATTTATTCCCAAGATGGAAGCTAAGGGATTTCCCTGATGCAGGTTTTCTGCGTCCCTGAATTTTGTGGCTTAGGACCCTCATTTCTGTATTACTGTGCATCTTTGGGACCCCCAATACTATTGAATAGGATCCCTCAAATAGACATTTTCATTTCAGCTGGAATATTTTTCTGTCTGCTATTCATTGCACTTAGTCTTGTGGAGCATTGAGCAATCTGAATTTGCTGTTTCATTTATTTATTATTTGATACTCACCAATAATGAACTTGAAATGCATTACCGTATAATGAAGGGCCCCCGAAAATTTCTCAGGGACTCCTTAAATGTAAAACTAACGGGTCCTTAGACCCTCGTATGAAAATTCCTAGGGAAAACCCTGGAAGCTGTAGCAACTCGATCAGCCACTGAGGGTGGTCTATAAAGTTGTAAGTTATACTAAATACTGGTAACAACAAAGAGAAAGAATAGTCCTAGAAAGTGTTACCTCATTTAGGAAGTTGACCCGGCATCTTGTTTTCTTTAAAGCCATTCTAACTTTCTCATGATTGCCTTCAAACACACCATATATCATATCCTGTGGTTATACACATGATTATTAACCAATGAGAAAACAGTTTACAAATAATTGACCAATGAGAACAAGTTTTACAAATAATTGACCAATACAAACATGTTTACAAGTTATTAACCAATGAGAGGATGGTTTATAAATTATTGACCAATCAGAACATGTTTTACAATTTACTAACCAATGAGAACATGTTATACAAATTACTTACCAGTGAGAACATGTTTTACAATTTATTGACCAATCAGAACATGTTTTACAATTTTTTTCAGCTTTCTCACGATTGCCTTCAAACACGCTATATATCATATCCTGTGACTATACAAGTTATATATGTATATACAGCTTAATTACATTTACTTTTGATGGTTGATAAAAAAAACATGCTTTACAAATTATTGATCAATAAGAAAATGGTTTGAAAATAAATAACAAATGAAAACCACTGTTTTACAAAATATAGACTTATGAAAATATCTTTTACAAAAAATTGACCCAAAAGACACTGCTTATACGTAACATAATATGCTCACCTAGTTTTCAACGAACCTAGTGCATTTTATAACATTTATACAATATTTTGGCAGGAAGCTGACTGGCAAATAAAGGCTTTACTCAGCATGTACATTAAAGATACCAAAAGGCAAGTATAACTCTAACGCTGTTTTGGGACCTGTGCCACCTAAAGTAAACAGGTAAATCAGGTATAACAACATCAGGATATTGGAAAAAGGATTATCTTTTCAATGTGTACCGTAATTTCAATTTACTTGGTGAATAAAAGTGAGCAGGTAAAATAAACTTCTGTTCTCCCTAAATCGATATAATGGTCAGTGATTTCTGTTTATATTGACAATGCAGAATACCGCGTTAGATTTATATATAAAAGAATTGTTGACTTTAAACACTTACCGTTGTTGCCTTGTGTTCATCAATGATAACAACAATATCATGAAACTTGAGACACGCTGCAAATTGTCGTAATGTCTGCTTTTGCTGAAAAAAAGAAGAATAAGGCTTGATCAGGGATTGTGTATAGTAGTACTGTGTGTTTATACACAAAGTCCTTGCTTGGCACAAAAAATTTATATCAAGTTTTATTTCATGCTTATAACAGTGGATTATTCCCCGATAATTTCACAGTTCATAATTTCACAGTTCATAATTTCACGCAAACGGACTACTTTTTTAAAACAAATTTCCCTGCCGCCAAAAAAAAAATAAATAAGCATTTTCACTTTTCCTCTTCATCTTAAAACAAGACTGCGTTCAATAAGCGTTCAAAAGCCATGTCAATAAGTCTAAGTCCAAAATTAGGTCAAGGTGAAGGTCAAAATGGAGTCAGGTGATACAGGCGTGTGGAGAGTGGTCATATACAACATCCATGCAAGTTTGAAAGCTTTGTAGTAAGCCATATTAATGCTAGAAGAAACGGTCAATTTGGGTTAACCAAGAATTTGGCCTTTCAATAAGTCTAAGTCCAAAATTAGGTCAAGTTGAAGGTCAAAATGGATTCAGGTGATACAGGCGTGTGGAGAGGAGTCATATACAACATCCATGCAAGTTTGAAAGCTTTGTAGTAAGCCATATTAATGCTAGAAGAAACGGTCAATTTTGGTTTACCAGGCTGGACGAACGGACGAAAGGACGGACGAACAGACAAAAGGACAGGTGAATCACTATATGCCTCCCGATCTATCAATATGGGGGCTTAAAAATGAATTAGGCTTGGTCAGGGATTGTGTATACTACTATACTAGTACTGTGTATTTGTACACAAAGTCCTTGCTTTGCACAAATAATTTATATCAAGTTTTATTATGTTGTTGTGAAAATTGTCATTAGAATTTTGTGTAAGTATGCTTGACTTTTTGTGCATAAAATCATATCTTTTGGAAGAAAACAGTGCATGAATCAGCAATTTTACGGACATTACACGTTCGCCAGATAAGCATAGAGGCAAATAATGCCAAATTTTAAACCATGTCCAAAATATCTCAATGTGTAGTATGAATTGGCCCGGGAACACACCATAGAACTTTAAGACTCATAGCCGAAGCTGATAGAGACATACCTGATATTAAAGAGATATATCAATGGCTTAGAATGAGAAGGTCGTAACTACTACTTACGACCTTATAAGACTCATATATATTTGAAATCTGCTTCACAAGGAGCTGCTTATGAGCATATTTTCATGAAAATCGGAAATTGTCATGAAACCAAAATGAAGTTTTAACAAGAGCTGTCACTAGACAGCGCGCTCGACTATTCGCAGCCATTTGTCAGAAAAAATATAAGTTCAAAACAGGCCATTTAAAATTTGTATTATATTGAAATGTGAGTTACGCTACTTAGTTGACTACATGGCAATGAAAGCTAATGTACAATGGTTGTTGAGGCATGGCAATTATCTCAACACTGGACTATTAACAAATATTTGTCAGTGAAAATGATTTTAAGACTTCAAGCGGCACTGTACTCTATTCAAGAAATGTGTATGTTTAAAGGGAATTGTATACATCCACTGACATAACAAAGTTTCTACAAAATAATCATATGAGTAAGATATGATTTGTTAAAGGAGTCAATTTTAAAACAATGGTGACAAATTAAAATAATAATGTAGAGGATACAGTCATGTAATAAATCAGTGATGAGTTTAAAGTAGTTTAGTAATTATTTTTAGTATTGAATACAATACCATGCCAAACAACACAAGTTTGATATCCTCGCTTGATAGTCAAAACCTCGTATCTCAGGTTTGTATGAGCGGGGAAACAGGAGACCGTTTTGCTCCTTATGTCAAAATATCGTAGCTCTGCACCAATCATTTTCTTAGATATACGTCATATGACACAAAAGAACTATCAGCAATTAGGTTTGGTTGAGTATTTAATAATGCAAAAGATCTAAGTCTTTAACCAAGGAAAGTCTAAGTTAAAAGGGGCATAACTCGAATTAAACTAAAAATGGAGATATTACAATTGACCAGTACCATTGACTAATGATGATAAACAAGTGTTATAAGTTTCAATGCAATATCATAAATAGTAACTAAGATATGGCGTGAATAGAACTTGCATGTAAAACTTGAACCAATAAACTCCTATGTTAAAAAGGGGCATAACTGAAATAAAAAAATAATAGAGTTATTGCCCTTGACTGATACCATTGCCTGATGATGGTAAACAAGTGTTGTAAGTTTCAATGCAGTATCATGGATAGTAGCTGAGATATGGTCTGAATGAAACTTGCATGCAAAACTTTAACCAAGAAAATTCTATGTTAAAAAGGGGCATAACTCAAATAATAATCATAATAGAGCTATTACCCATGACCAGTACCATTGCCTTATGATGGTTAGTAAGTGTTGTTAGTTTCAATGCCATAGCACAGATACTATTTGAGATATGGCCTTATTAGTAACTTGCATGCAAAACTTTAACCAAATTTTCTAAGTAAAAAAGGGCCATAATTTGCATTAAATTCATGCAAGAGTTATCTAACATGGTTGATTACATGACAGGGAAAGCCAGTGCAAAGTTTCAATCCAATATAAGCACTGGTTATTGAAATATAACCAAGGTTAAAGTTTTGCATGTAAAACTTTAACCATATGCAACGCCGACGCCGACGAACAAGTGACTGTAATAGCTCTCATATTCTTCGAATAGTCGAGCTAAAAACCTGTTTTTCCATAGGTAAAGAGTAAATTACAGAAAGTTTTCTCTTGTTTTCTCAATATATCGATTTTGTAGTTACGACCTTCTTATTCTAAGCCAGCGATATGTACCTGATAATAAAGAGATATTTGTACTCACATATCTAGCATCCACTCTAATCCAACTCCTGAGTAATTTATGTATTGTCGGTAAATCATGATCTCTTACAGCTTGAAATATACCAGGCTAAAAAAAGTAACAAAATTCTAAAAATAGTAACAAAATTTCTTAAAATAGAAACCCAATATCTAAGAATTGTAGCAAAATTTATAAAAATAGTAACACATTATTTAATAATAGTTGCACAATTTCTAAAAAAAATAACATGATATTTCTTAATAATAGTAAGTTAGATATGTTAACTAGTACAATTTAAAAAAAAAAAGAATAACATATACTTTAAAGTAATTTTGATAAGCAAAACATAAAACATGCTAAACCAAATTAGGTTTTCAAAGTATGATTTAGATAATAAGAAATAGCCAAAACCAGCAAATAGTATTTGAATCTATAAAGTAGAAACAATTATTCAAATTTCAAATTTTAGAAATTAACACATGCAGGCATATCAGTATTACCAGAATATGGAATATGTTAATTTGAAACAACATTGCCACCATAAATTAGTATACACAAATAAGCTGTAAGACAATATTTTAATTAGCATTGCATTAAAAGTTGATTAGGACTACTATTCCGTATTTAGAAATATTAAGCTACATCAATATCTACAATATTACACAAATTAAGTTTCGGCAACATTAATTAACAAAGGTGGGTGATTTTAATCAACACTTTGTTTCTCAAATAATTTTTAAACCAGTGAACAGGCTCCAGATTATCTTAAAGAAACAAATTAAGAGACTGGCATTACAAAAAATCGGACAGGGGATGAGAAGCTAGAAATTCATTTATCACTGCTAAGCTAAAGGTATTCTTCAAAGTCTGAAGACCAGTCCAAAAATGAAGCATTCTCAGTGGTTGATTCAAATTAAGACCAAGAAACAACCAATCAGATGCTTAAGATTTCGACTGGTCTCCAAACACAAGATTTTATATCATTCTGCAGCAGTTTAGGAAGCAAGAAGCCCATCTTGTATTACTGTAAGCCCTGAATGTCAAATATATTCTGTTTCCATAAAGCACACGCTGTTTAATAAATTGCTGGCTTAGAATGAGAAGGTTATAAGTGCTACTTATGATCTTGTAAAGGCGTTTTTTAAGAGCCTTTGTTATGAACATTGGAAAAGGTTGTGTTTACCTAATTGAAGTTGAAAAAGCTTGTTAATCCATAAGTTAAGGGTTACTGTAATTTTCCCACCAAAGTTTTTTTTCTTGTTTCAAGAATAGCTTTTTTGTACTTAAAACCTTCTCGTTCTAAGCCAGCTAAGTATCTCTTTGTAAACACTAACATTACAATCTTATGCCAGATACAAGGTTATACTGCTGGTGTCCTAAATTGCTGGTGACGTAATTAATAAATCATTTTGCAATTGTACTAGGCAACACATAGATTAAAGTCTTAAATACAAGTCACTGCAGTTATAAGTCACATGCAAGCATGTTATTCAATTTCTCACTTTCTGTTATAATACATTAATACTGTAAAATATTTATTTAAATAAAAAAACATTAACAGGTATTAAATAACAACACCCATCAATTCATACAATAATCATAAGCAGATAATTTTGCAAATTTCCATGCATTTGTGCTCTCAAAATGTAATCACAAATAACAGGCCTTTTTCCAGCTTACCCCCGTGAGCAAAATATTTTGAACCATTCCCAACGTAACATTTCTAAAAATATTCAAAATTCTGCATTGTATTCCTGTAAATTGTGTTCTGAGCAATTATTAATTCAATAGTTTCTTTTTTATCCTAAAACTCCTTTCCCATCATGAAACGAAAAAGGCCTGAAAGACTATGGAACAATTTTGTTACTTACATAATTATTTGCTCAGTTGATTTTTTCACTGATAAAAGGATCTAGGCTAGTGCTTGTCCGAAGCATATTGCTTTATAGTGCTTTGCTGGCAGTGCTTTTTAGTTGCATATTGTTTCTTATCCAGTCACTTCCGGCCAAATCAGCACGATAACAGGGTGCCGGATAACATTTTCAATAAACCGTCAAGTGGTCATGTGACTTGCAATAAACCGTCACCTCATCACGTGATCTGACGGACTTCTTCTTAAAGCGGGGTCGCCGGCTGAAACTCTGTATCCGAGGATGAGGTTTTCCTATTTAAAATGAGCTTGGGTCGATCAATAATTGTTCTACGACTTACCTGCGTGTACATGACGTTATCAAGATGTCCGACGTTGTTGTTTTGTCGTGACGTCAGTGAACGAACGTGACGTTACGCACAAATAATGAAAAGGCAAATAAATAGTCCGACTTTTATTCCCTTTTTAAAGCAGATGTAGTGACCGGATAAATAGAATAATAGGTTAGTGCCGTGGAGTGAGTGAAAGTTTATCCGGCATGGCTGCGGAAATTATCGGATTCGCCTACGGCACACCCGATAAATTCCTCCGCCTTGCCAGATAAACTTACTCATCCACGGCACTAACCTATTATTCTCTATATAGCACTTTCCTATTGAGCACTTCTTGGATCATTTGCCATTATGATTTACAATGAAACAGACAGCATGCTCCTTTTTTCTTACAAGAAGCAACTATTGATAGCCATTGAAGAGCAAATAGCTATCAGTGACCTATACAATGCCAATGGACTTATAATAATAATACCCAATAATGGTAATATTAGATTGGTCCATGCAGACACCAAGAACTTGTATCAAAATGTTTTTATGCCCACATATGTGGGTGAATCAAAAAGTTTCGTAGAATTTTGTCATAACTTTTTTTATTTTCAGAGTTATTGTTGTCATATTTATGCTGAATTAATACATTGGTATTTTCTTTATATACACAGATGAATAGGGACCTGGTGATAACCGTTTTAAAAATATTTATGTCTTAAATAAAGGTGATTACATATACCGGAGCACACATATAATTTAAACACATTTTATTAAATTTTCTAAAATATCTCAATTGTAGGACCTCCAAAAACCGTCAAAATGTTACTTCTGATTGCATGATATCATTTATAAAATAATGTTTTAATTCACATTTACATAATCGCACTACATAGAATTACCCGGGTAAAACGGGTTTACCGGAATTTACGGAACCACTGGCTGCTATCAAAATCTGCGTGAAACTGAAATATACGTACAGCATCAGAGACAATACATGGTTTGAAACGCACAGGTATATATGCTGAAATGAATAGACATCGAATTATAACATCGATTTATAAGTGGAATTAGAACTTTCGGGTAGGATACCAGAAGTTGACAACCGAATAAAATACACCCGATATTGGTGACGTTGGTTTGCAATGTCGTCGAAGAGGACCAGCACTATATAATAGCGGACATAGCAAAACACTTAAATTAATCTTATGGGACAGCGTACACGATATTAAACAAACAATTGAAAATGCAGAAACTGTTATCACGATGTTTATCCAAAAATACCTACATATTAGTCACTCGATAAGCAAAAAGGAGTCAAAAAGTTAACGTAAGTATTGACAGACAGGGCGTAAGTTTGACGTCGTTCATCAAATGACACTTACGTGCTCCGGTATGCTGTTGCAGCATGTGTGCGTTTCAATGTAAAAATCATGTAGTTTTGACTAATTTATTGAAATTTGTCAAATTGGTTTATTATGCGTATGATCACGTTATATTAAAATTTGAAAGCATATGAAGCTGTGGTTTGTGAGTTATGATATTTTTCTACGAACTTTTTTATTCACCCAGGCATGTACAAGTAATACATTACATCACAAACTGTTTGTCAAAAAGCATGTTATTACATATCATATATTATCACAAGCATGCAATGTCTCTCAAGGTCACTTACACCCTCCGTGAAGTTTGGTCCAAATAATTTCTACAGAATTCATAAAATTATCATAACACATATGGTACATATACTGTGAAACAAATGAACAATTATTGTGACTCGATTGGCCAGAACACAACATCCATGTACACTGTACAGTCAAGTGAATCTGATCATAGTGACACAACGATACTGACTTACAATTACCTACTTTTTACACATCCATGTACACTGTACAGTCTAGTGAACCTGAACATAGTGACACAAAGATATTGACTTACTATTCCCTACTTTTTACACATCCATGTACACTGTACAGTCAAGTGAACCTGAACATAGTGACACAAAGATATTGACTTACTATTCCCTACTTTTTACACATCCATGTACACTGTACAGTCAAGTGAACCTGAACATAGTGACACAATGATACTGACTTACAATTACCTACTTTTTACACATCCATGTACACTGTACAGTCATGTGAACCTGATCATAGTGACACAATGATATTGACTTACTATTCCCTACTTTTTACACATCCATGTACACTGTACAGTCAAGTGAACCTGAACATAGTGACACAATGATATTGACTTACAAATACCTACTTTTTACACATCCATGTACACTGTACAGTCAAGTGAACCTGAACATAGTGACACAAAGATACTGACTTACAATTACCTACTTTTTACACATCCATGTACACTGTACAGTCAAGTGAACCTGATCATAGTGACACAATGATACTGACTTACAATTACCTACTTTTTACACATCCATGTACACTGTACAGTCAAGTGAACCTGAACATAGTGACACAATGATACTGACTTACAATTCCCTACTTTTTACACATCCATGTACACTGTACAGTCAAGTGAACCTGAACATAGTGACACAATGATACTGACTTACAATTACCTACTTTTTACACATCCATGTACACTGTACAGTCAAGTGAACACAATGATACTGACTTACAATGACCTACTTTTTACACACCCATGTACACTTTACAGTCAAGTGAACCTGAACATGGTGACACAATGATACTGACTTACAATGACCTACTTTTTACACATCCATGTACACTGTACAGTCAAGTGAACACAATGATACTGACTTACAATGACCTACTTTTTACACACCCATGTACACTGTACAGTCAAGTGAACCTGAACATAGAGACACAATGATACTGACTTACAATTACCTACTTTTTACACATCCATGTACACTGTACAGTCAAGTGAACACAATGATACTGACTTACAATGACCTACTTTTTACACATCCATGTACACTGTACAGTCAAGTGAACCTGAACATAGTGACACAATGATGCTGACTTACAATTACCTACTTTTTACACATCCATGTACACTTTACAGTCAAGTGAACCTGAACATAGTGACACAACGATACTGACTTACAATTACCTACTTTTTACACATCCATGTACACTTTACAGTCAAGTGAACCTGAACATGGTGACACAATGATACTGACTTACAATTACCTACTTTTTACACATCCATGTACACTGTACAGTCAAGTGAACCTGAACATAGTGACACAATGATACTGACTTACAATTACCTACTTTTTACACATCCATGTACACTGTACAGTCAAGTGAACACAATGATACTGACTTACAATTACCTACTTTTTACACATCCGTGTACACTGTACAGTCAAGTGAACCTGAACATAGTGACACAAAGATACTGACTTACAATTACTGGTACTGATTGCCAGATGATGTTCCATGTTACTGTACTATATATATAAAGTGATTTCATTTTGTTATCAGATAAAAAATATGATGATAGACAGTGAGAGGACCAGATTAAGTTGTTTGAGCTATTTACAACAAACAGACTCCATAACCATAGACTCTAGCATATTTAATCTGATAAAAGTTCTGAAAAAAGTATTTGCCTAAACCTGAAATGCAAGCAGAGAAATGGTAAATGCTCCACTTACCATGGAGACAGTAAATTTCATGCTGAATGTGCAGTTTAAGAGCTGGGTGAATAAAGAATTACCAAAATATGTTTCTAAAACATGTATGCCCGTCTATTGGCAGCCAGTAAGTTAAGTAGTAAAACAGATTTATGTGACCATGACACTTTAACCTGCATGTCATAATCAATTCGTACCAACCAAGGAACCAATGCTTAAGCATCTTATAGTTATGATTATCATTCTACATACAGACCGACATATACAAAACAAGTATACCCAAATTCTACCAAAAGTGGGCATATTTATAATAAAGTATAAAATGAAAATAATGAGATCCACATAGCGCCCCGTTAAATGTAATACGAAAATATAAATGATGTTCATCCAACTTACCATGAGTGATAACTGCATTACTGCACATTTGGTATAAATATCAGTATATAACAGGCATGATAAATATTAAATATCTTTCTACAGGAAAAAGCACAACAGTGCACATATCAACCAGGATTCTACACAACCATATCGCTGGCTTAGAATGAGAAGGTGGTAACTACATAATCGATATTTTGAGAAAACAAGAAAAAAATGAAATTTACTCTTTACGTATGGTAAAACAAGCTTTTGCAACTTCATTTTGGTCAACATGACAAGTTCCGATTTTCATAAAAATCGGCTCATAAGAAGCACTTTATGATGCAGATTTCAAATATGTAGAAGTCTTATAAGGTGGCAAGTAGCAGTTATGACCTTCTCATTCTAAGCCATCGACATGGTGAAGTATTTTGGATCACTATTCACACAACTGAAAAGGTAACTATTAAGTATTTATATACATTCAAACATGTCTCAGATCTGCCCACCTAAGGATATTTGAAATTTGAATTCACAATTTTATTGTTGAGTCCAATAAGGTCTCTAAACATAGTATAAATGTACATGACAAAATAACAGTTTTGGTGGGAAGATATATCTACATAAATGAGGAGGGAAATATATCAATTGAACATCTAAGGGAAAAATACATCTTCTAACGTTTATAAATGCAAGGGGTTTGTAAAACAGGGGTCAATGGTTTTATCTTTCATTTCTTCCTAACCCTTCACAACATAGAACCCCTTAATTCATCTCCAGTAAAATGTCAATAACATCCTAGTAAAATTATTTATTTTTGTGGGGGATTGAATATCTTGATTTCATGCTTCACCCATCAAAAAATCATTTGGCCCTAGAATTTATTACTATTACCTGAAATGCTAAATCCACGAATTAACATCCCATTGAAATGGTCTTTTTTCAAAACTATGAAATTCTGTCCCATCGAAATTAAATAATTTTACAGTAAAGAGCAAACAGTGAAAACGGTCCTGAAAAATTGTTGCCTTCATTTTGAGTTGGTGTAATTAAACATGCTCCCATGGTAGCCTTATTGTTGAAAATGGTAAAGGTCACAGTGACCTTGACCTTTGACCTACTGACCTCAAAATCAATAGAGGCATCTACTGTAGCTGGCAAACTTCCATGTAAAGTATGAAGATCCTAGGGCACTGTGTTCTTGAGGACACCCTTTTGGTCTACGAACAGACAGATCAACTGACCTACATGTGCAATTCAATACACCCCCTCATCAGCTGGGAAGAAATGAAACGGATCTATCATTGACCACTGTATCAGCATTAAGACATTACCTTGTATCGTTCAAATATCATATGCCAGTATCTATTCTGTGTACCTAGTTCCTCGGCCGTCTTCCCATCCTGGAATATTCATCAATAATTTCTCAATAATCAACATTCACTGACTTTACTATATAGATGTATACAGTTGAGCTACCAATTATCTACCCTGGTTATTGGGTTACCTAAGGAAACCTGAGGTGTGTATTTGTGTCTCCCTGAGCAGAATATTTCTCAGAGGTCTAGACTGAGGTTGAACTCAGCACCTCCCGGTTTTAAAGCATGCACCCTACCTTTATTTACTCATCAGAAATACAATATTTATTATTTTTTTATTCTTGTTCAAGAAAAGAGAAAAAAAGTGGAACACACAATCAAGGCAGGTCGGGTTTCATTCTTTTATTATAAACCAACGTTTCGGCTATACAATAGCCTTCATCAGGGTACAAATATATAAAAATAATTCACCGATGTAAGATTCTGAGGTGCTTTTTCAGTGTTGTTGACGTCACGTGATTAGATCTATTTTTAGAAGTAAAGTCGATGAGGTACTTTTTAGGGTCATATATATCATATTTACATGTACATTTTGAAGTATTATTAAAAATAAATTTTATTGAGATGGTTATTTTGAACTTTTTTTATTCTTGTGAACAAAGTATCACTGAAAACAAATGGACAAAGATTTTTCTGACTTTTCACTGACTTTCATTTTTGATATTTTCACAGAAATATTTTTGCTTACAAAAGGGATTTATAGTAACATCTTCCATGTACGACATAAGCTATGATAAACCAGACTTACCTTATTGCGTAAAGCAGGATCTATACCACAAGTCATTAGGTCTGCTACATGACAACATTCACATTGTAAAGCTGTTACATGCAACGCTGTATTACCATGCTGCAAATATAATATCTCATCTATAAACCTCAGGTATTTCTCAAGTTAACCAAATTTAAGGGACTGATTCTAGGGATATTTTGTATTACAAGAAAATCAAGAAATAGTCCTAAGGTAAAGAATAATTTCAATAACTTATTATTTTAAAATGTAGTCTAACCTCCCTAATTGGCACCTCAGAGAAGAGGCAACCTTTTTTATTGTCTCAATAAAAATAACACAGATTTTATGATTTTAATATTAAGGTATATTAAGGTTTCAAAAAGATTTCATACTTATGTAGGATTCCATTTGACCCGGGAGTATGGGTTTTGACTCTTGAATATTTCAAAAACCTACATTTTGACCCTCCAGATTTTAGTTGAAGGGTAAAGTTTTCGTAAAAGCATAGGTATTTGCCTATAAAAGCGGGTAAAACTAAAAAGTCAAAGTATGAAATTACTCTTCAGATTCAGAAGCTAGTACATGTAGAACCCTTTTTATGTAAAATAATAAATTCAATAATAAAGACTTACAATATAAACTATTAATTTATGTTTAAAAATACTTGACTCAAATTTCTATTTACATGTATTTAAGTTGTATCCATCTGGTTTTATCATGTTGTTATGACGTGACGTCATTTCCTGTATCATGTCGCACAAAATGATGTTACATCATTTCCCGTACTTTTACATACATTTGCTCATCTTGCATCCACATCAAAGATGGATACAACTTAAATACATGTAAATAGAAATAAATCCTGATGAATTCGGGCATGGCCCTGAAAATGAGAAATTTGAGTCAATTATTTTTAAACATGAACACTTCTTTCCAATGAGAGACTATCAATATAATACATATTAATTAATGATTTCAATGATAACAAGTTTACATTACAATAAATATTTTATTATTATAAACTACTCACCCTGTTCTGAGCACTGATATCTATACCTAATGCAACAAGAGCATAAAACACACTTGGTCTGTACATGGTACATACATAATGTATGTACGTATTCTGCTTCTGAAAAATATAATATAACACAAACTTATTGTAATAGGATAGACTTAACCCTGATGAAGGCTTTAGTATGAAGCCGAATTAGTGTAAAGCCAAAACGTTGGTGAAATAAATGGAGAACCACACTAGTTGTTATAGTTGTTAGCTCCACATATTTATTTACGATAAAATTCAAAGAATTTAACTGTAGAAAATTGAAAATCAACCTTGTTCGATTTGGTGGAATTTATTTAAGTTTAGCTCCATCTTTAAATGGTTTTATTTTCAGTTTCACACTGAGCAGTCAGTTGAATCATATCAGTTCTTCGGAAATGAATGAATTATCAATCAGTACACTGACCCAGTATCAACTTCAATCACACAGGTACCAAACAAGAGATTTTGCTTACAGTACATGTAAGTATAAGTACCCAATAATCATGAAAACAATAACGTAATCATGCTACATTATTTGGAGTCGGCTTTGTTTTAATGCCATGTTTCACTCAAAATTTAGACACATGATCCTGTGTCACATAAACAACATGTAGAACCAAAGAATAAACTACTGTAAAATCATTAATTTTTGTGGGGGATTAAATTTCATGAATTTCGTGGTTCGACTTTAACTACATTTTAAATCCCATCAAACATAGAGTTTTAAATTTACGTCTGTGCATCGAACAATGATTTTGACCATTGTATTTATAACCTGAAACGCAAAATCCACAAGTGGTCTTTTTTACCAAAACCACGAAATTCCGTCCCATCAAAATTAAATTATTTTACAGTATGTACCAAATAATTATGTTACAGTATTTTGAGCCCAGTTTTGTTTTCATGTCATGTTTCTCTCGCAGTTTTGATCCAGGAACCAGTGTTACCATAACAACATGTAGAACAAAAGAATAAACTACTAGTACATGTATCACTCACTCTATCTCTAAACAGGATGTTTTCTCCAGTCTTCACAAGTTTATTAACCTCATCCACATCGCCAGCTTCTATAGCCTTTCCTATAGGAGTCTGTAATATATAGCAATACCAGTACATGAAATACGCAAAACAAGCCCTATCAACTTTGTTTGTTTGAAATATCCATGTTTTAGGGATATGGATGGTTTGTATGTCTGACTCATGCGTTTCTGTGTGGCTTTGGACTGCCTGTACCAAAGGTCTGTGAAAAGTGTCCAATAATTGTTATAAATATGACTTATTGTATTCACAGGTGCTCTAGGACACTTTTCACAAACCTGTGGTCGGTGTGCTAAAATATTCAATATCAATTTAAAAAATCAAATTGAGCTTAAAATGAACTAAGTTAAATTTGATAAATATACATAAGTTTAATTCAATTTCGAATTTTACCAAAACTAGTAATAATACATCTCTTAAAGGGACTGTGTCCATTTCAGCGTATTGCAAAGATCAAATAAAATTGTTAAATATTCACTATATTTTGGCATAGATGCCTGTATATCACATAAAGAAGCACACTGATATAAAATATAACTTGTGAAACATCAGTATTTTGTAATTATTTACGTATTTTACCTCCAAAATTCTATACTGTATTAATACTAATAACTACCCTCATTTAGATTGCCTGAAATTAACTCGCATGTGATGAAAACGAATTTAAAAACAAACCAAATACTTCATAGATATTTAGACTGAAGTTTGGTTATGTTACAGACCGATCTAGTGAATAATATTACTCAAAAATCATGCTGAAAGGAAAACTTACGCTGTGTTTAATAGGAAAAACACACTGGTGTGCGCGATGTTGAAAGTGGTTAAAATCGATTATTTGCAATAAATATTTCTTACAGCAACAGTCAAAAATGTTCTATTATATAAATACTTGATTTGGTAAGAAAATTATACTTTTAAAAAAAATCGCTCCATCTGTGAGACAGGCCCTTTAAAGGGGATCACAGTTATGTTTGTAGCAAAAGCATAGCTCATGTAGAAGACCAATAGGCTGAAATGCATGATTTTGCCACAAACATAACCAAAATTTTTTTTTCAATCCAGGACCTAGCATCAAGGCAACATGTAGAGGCAAAATAAGTAAGAACACAATAAAAGTAGATGTATAGTAACTATACTAACAGCAGCCAAATCCCACATCTGCCCCGCCATATTGAATCATTGATTGTGACTTCCTAACTGGTAAATTGATGTCAACTTCTACAAACTGAAAAATATAAAGTATGAATAAGACTTCTCACAAAGTAAGGACAATTTCACATATATGCCGAGGATAAATTTTAAGACTAGAAGTTGTAAATGCATACAAGGTGACAGTTGATATATCTCTATTAACTGTATGGTGAGATACAACCTTGCTGCAATAAAAGTACACTACTTAAGCACAATAAGAGTCAAAGCTTCAAAATGCATTAAATTATTTTTTAGCTAACATACTCAGGTTTCTTATCAGCACTTGGAATATAATCCTACTTTAGATCTTAGATCCACAATAATCCGATAACCAGGTACAGTCTGTTCAAAGTTAAATGATAAAGGTTATAAATATAAGCTCATCCACCAGGTAAACTATGTTTATCTAGGTTTAACTGGGTGTACTGAGTTAACGGTAATCCCTACTATTCTATAGGTAAAGAACCACTAAATGCCTCCGCGGACCAAGTGGTGATACACTCAAGTAGTCCTTAAAAAAACTTTGGTTTGCCCGTAAATGGAGATATTTCTTGACAAATGTGGAGTTGAATGATGAAATTGAGTTTAAATGGTTGGTAAATATGCATGTGGTGTAGTAAAACTGTAATATTTGTATTATTCCACTATTTTGTTCTTGATACCAAAGTGAAAGTAGACTAGGGTAAAACCCAGAACTCATAAATCCGGACATGCGTAAAAACGGATAGACCGTGTTTGAAGGACAAAAACTTTCTTAGAAGATACATGACCCCCCTGTTTTATTTTATTATTTTGAAGCTTAAATGCCCCTCTTTACAATGATATATGTGGTCCAGGTGGCCATAGACTAAAAAAAGTTGAAAATTGGGGCCTACTATGTCCAATTTACATTGAGCTATAGAGCTCATCTATTTGGTGGTTTCTAACCTATACTTTCGAATGGGATAGTTCCCACTTTAGTATTACTTATTGAATCAACATTAGCAATAATTGTATCACATCAATGTACATGTATATTCCACGTCACTTGGAAGTTGAAACTACAACCCCCTAAACATGGGGGTTTCGACTTTCATGGGTGAACGTTAGAAATTTCTCAAAAATTGACAATTTATATAGTGAAAATAAAGAAAAACAGACATCTTGATTCACTCAAAAACCTGAAGTTCAGGCATATGCCTGAAAACTTTCACCCATGCACTTTTCTTTGACAAACCCAGGGTGAAATACCTAAATAGGTACCTGACAGGTGGACAGACTGGAACAGAATTTTCACAGAAACAGTCCTGTACAGCATTTAGACCCCCTGTAACCGGCTGAGTATTCCGAATGTACCGATAGCATGGCGGCGACCATACAAAAGAGCCAATTAATTTAATTTAAAACCTTGATTGTTGGTACCTCAGAAACTATCAAGCATCAGTCTGAGGGAACCGGTTGCAAATTTTGGTTGTGCTAAAAAATTTTGAAAGGACTGTTTGGTCTCAATTGACTGGTGCATAAAGCCCAGATTAAAATCAATTCAATTACACCAATTTACAGATTCAAACAAAATAAATTGAAACCTATTACTGCATATTTGTCCTGATTTCTTGGTTACAATCAACTTGTCTAAAATTAAAATTTGTGCAATTTGACCTATCAATATCAATCAATATCGGGCGACAGAGAACCCGACAACGATCGACAGTGACCTAGATACATAGTCCATATCATAATTCAATGAAATGAGAAGTTTTGACACTACTTAACAGACAGAAAACATGAATATAAGCAGAAAACTCACTTTTCATCCTGAATCACTTGCTCGTCTCCACTGTAAACATCGCCGCTTACAACATTGTAAAATATTGGAATGTTTAAAGTCCGCACTGATCGGTCCGAATAAATTTCGCTCACCGACAAGGAGTTATCCTACTTAGAACTATAGAAATGGCTACAGTAGTATCAAAGTGAAATCACATAACTAGAATATTGGTGTTGTTAACGATTTGTTTGGTTTATTTTATTGATTTTAGCGTCGTATATTTGAACGCTTTAACTTGGGGCGGTTGAAATAGGGGACGTTTGATTGGATAAACGCCGGAGTATTCCGAATACAAGATTGTTTACAAATGGCCGACAAAAATTTATCAGTTGCTGACGACGGTGATAAAAGTACAGAAAATGATGCAAATGGATCTCCGAATAGTCTAGAAGGCTTCATAACTGATCATTACAACAGACAGAAGGTACACACTCCTATTTTAGAGTAATTTTACCTCATATATGTTCTCATTTCATACGAGGATACTCTAGAAATATTACAGTGTAGCATAAATCCCGTTTTCCGGAATTCCGGGATTATTTTGTTTGGAGGAGGGGGGGGGGGTTAAATTCTCTGATTGAACTAATACCCAGTCGAGGGCCCGTGAGTGTATCTTAGTCAATGTCTGTTTCGGGGGTTTCTGTTCTTACTAACAGGTTGAAACGGTGTTTGCTGTTTTAGGAAGAAGGTAAATTGGACTCTACAGATGAATTGAGTAATGAAAGAACTAATGACTTCTTCTCAAGAGCAATAGGAGAGAGTAGGAGGTATGCTTTGGGGTTTCTTTTCAATTAAATTTTGTATATTTCATTTAGGACTTTGGTATTTTTCGTTAGGACGTTTAAACTTTACTGACCTCCTTGTTGTATTTTCGTTTGCCAATAGGGTAGAGAAAAACTAGAGCACAGAATTACAAACAATCAATGCTTACAGTCTTCCACTCAACACTCAAATTTTGAAAATGAAATATGATCAGCAATTATTTGACATGATCGAAAATCTCGATGAGGAAAATGTATAAAATAGATTTATATTTAAGTGTTGAAAATAACATTTTCTTTGCCATTGTGTACTATGTATGAGGTATAGACGTTATTATGAGATGTGACTCAGAATTACAATTACATGTGTACCTTTTATTACACAGTCACTAAATTATACTGTGAAGTTAACAAAAAGTACCAAGTTCACAATATTTCAACTTCTTGCTCTCAGAAATATCACATTGGACAAAAGAGTAAATTTTATTATGTGAGTGCTGAGCACTACATGTAAGTATTGGTTATAAATCCAAGCTCTGATTACCTCACACTAACAACTGGCTCACTGACTCAAACCCTTACAAACAAATACCTGTTTCAGAATGAATGCTGAAGTCAACAAGTCGAACAAGAAGTTGGATGCAATCCATGCCGAGTTTGGTCTAGATATGGTGAATTCATGGCAAGCTGAACATTCCTCTGAAGTTCTCCAACCTCATGAGCAGGAACTGGTGAAAAAAGCTCAATATCAAAGTCCTAATGCAGCTAGATGAAGTAGAGTAGGCTTAGCAATTTGTTGATTTCGTGTTTCAAACTATGTTACATTAGATTTGACTATGTTCTGGTGCAACACTCAGTACTGTCTGTTGATATTATGGCAGAGCTTTTTAGTTGTCAAAATAAACATGATTATTCAGTAGCTGCATTCTATATATTAGTTTTCTGGAGAAATCTATAGTTATACTTTGACATTAAATTTCATAATGAAATAAAACCACCCAACACATGGCCATTTTAAAGTATTCCAATTTTACTTTGACATTTATATATGCTATCATTTGAAATCAAAGTGGTTCTGCATTTTAATGATGTCAGAAATCTAAAAACTATTGTTTTGCTCACTTTCACTCAGCACTAATACAGTAGGAAATATAAACTTGATCAAGATGTATTTTTACCAGATTTATTTGTAGAATGTCCAGACTAAAGGATCATTTTGTTTACTTTAATGTGAATGCATCTGAAGTATTTATTTCAGTCGGTAATTATTCATTTCAACAATAAATGTCTAACATGTCATCCATTTACAGCATTACCTTTCCACTAATAATTTATTTGTGAATATGTTTTGTTCTTTGCATTTCTGTTGGTATTTTATCATTGAATAAAAGATGATATATTTTCAAATGAGTTTTATTAGTATTGCTACAAAGGGGTAGAAAAAGGTCGTAATATTCTGACATCGAGGACAGCTCTCACCAGAAACAGGAGAACACTAAATAGAGGATATTGCATGAGTGCTCATTGCATACGAGTTTTTTTTAAACGAGTGGACAAAACAATATGGCACGAGGAAAAACTCGAATGTAATTAGCACAAATGTAAGATTCTATTGATCATATGTGCTTTTGAGAACGCCCATTAACGTTCAAAACGCTGATGTACGCTACATAGGTTTCTGTTACAATGCGCGATACGTAATGACGACGTTTGTATTTTTATACTGACCGCCACGGGTCGATTCAAGGCACGGATTTGCTTACGTTACATCACCCTCAACCAGCCAACCAACCAACGTCAAGCTAATTTAAATATTCAATGAACTCATTGTGTTACAGTATTTCCAGCACGGCTTTAATGCACTCCCACACTGCAGGTTATGTGATAAATATGCTCAGTACATATAGAAACGCAACGTTCTCAACCTTGATTTTAATACTTCCATTGTTCATACATTTTTTAATTGTGTGTAATGATATTGTACATGGGCGAAATTAGGCGATTCGGATGCCCATGACGGGGACGTCAAATAGGAGGTTTCACTTCGGCTAAATTGTCGTGAACCGACAATGTGTCATCCGGAGACACTCTACTAGCAGTTTGTCACCGTTTACAACCACCCATGTCCCGGTCATCCATGTGAAACAACTCTTCGACAGGACCATTAGCTCCACATGTACCATCTCTAGGTAAAGTTCACAACTGATTCATACACTGTTAAAGAACTTGTTGGACGTATTGAATATGTAATCAATCAACAATTAATCAATATTTGAACTTTTAACTTTAATTTTACAATTTGAATTTCGTTACTTTTTAGCCCCACTATACCATGTATCTATATCTACAAATATACATGCGTGACTATACACACAAGCATTGTTCAATCGCATCGATATCACTATATGAAAGTTGCATTGTTCATAGAATAAAGTATCTTTAAGTAACTACAGTTTGGTTGCCAATCATCAAATGTTTCAAAAAGTGTTGACAGTAATCACAGTGTTGCGTTTCTAGATGTACTCAGTATATATAATATAGAATCTACTGAACAGCGAAGCCAAACGAAAGAAAACTGATCAATTAGTACAGGTTATAGATTATATATCATATTTATAAACAAATTAGTGCCTAACGGGAGCGCTAGCGACCGCAGTACTAACTTGTTTATAATTCTAATATTTTATCTATAACCGGCTTATAGTTTACCCGCCCACTTTTAGTGACGCTTTGTATGCAAACAATGGCATGCCCAATTATGGGATAATGAGAGTGAAATTGCACAAAATTGCTTTTATGATTGCTTAAAGAATAACAGTAAACTTATGAGGATAAGCGGGTCTAGTTTTCCATATTTGGAATCAGCAAAATTGTCCTAATACATGTAAACAGATTTACTAAATAGTTATTATGTCCAATGAACAAATAAATGAATACGTGGTCCCAAAATTTGAAAATCCCTGGCTTTTGATTGGACAAAGAAGTAGGGTAAACTATAAATGAAATACAAGCTCAAAGAAAGATAATATTACACCATTCCTACGAATCAGAGTGATTCAAATATTGTTTCGTGTAAGCTGATAAGTGATTCAACTTTCAAGGCATTACACGTATGATCAGAGTCTTTTGAAGTTTTCTTACAACTTGTTATTACACGATGACAATGACGTTAATTTTACATGATAGTTTCTGCTGATATATTGACGGTATTTATTTGTTTGCATTTATATCATGATGCCGTATATCTTACCTGGTAGTGAAGAAATTCAATATTTTCAAATATTAAAAATTTGTCAATACGAGGTGAGATAGTAAAAGTGTTGGATTCTAGAACCCAGATAATGATTTCAATCTTTTCGGACAATCTGTACTTTGATACTTTTAAAACCAAATCTCGTGGGCCCTGTACAAACAATCGGTTCCTGTTGCCATCTCATATATGAGTTTTGTACGTGAAATTTTCCAATTAACTTTATGTTGAAACTAGAAATGGCACCGATCGAGTCAATCGTAACTACTCGGGACATTTCCTTAACTGATAAATAAACGCCGAGGAGTTCCGATTGTGATCGAGTACCAAATTCGATACTAGTTGCCATCTTAAGTGTCAACATAAACTGAAATGGACTGTCTTTGACATTTTAACAGTACTGACGAATATTCGATTAACCGTTGCATTGGCTTCATCGCTTCTTTTGATTTCTTAGTGAATTGGGTCATTCTGTATTTTTACGGCCGGGACTCGGGCTTTTAATACTTTCGTTGGGTTGTGTGTGGGCATTGCTCCGTGAAGTTGTGTTGTGTTGTTACTGTTCTCTGTTCTAGGCTGGTTAAGTTGAGTGCTGCCATCCCCGTGTCCGATTTCCTCATATTTTTTCCTAAGTGTTTTTTTATTTTATTTTACTGTTTGTGCATAACTGTCGCATGCTCGTTGTCACGTCAATATGGGCGTGGTGCATGCATTGTTATAGAAGAGGTTCCATTTCGCTGCAGCGGTTGCTTGGTAACTATGATGCGAGCGAGTTATATTTGATACCAGGTTTTAAATTGTTCTAAACGTACATTTTTTTGTATTCTATATCATTCAGAACGACACTCCAAATTGATAAAGATGAATGCATGGGAATATATAATTCTTAACTCGTGTTCGTTATTTAAAACTTAGTTTATGATACGTATACTGTTTTGTTATCTTTATTTATTGTTTTACGTGTCAATTTACATTTTCGAAATACTTAGAACAAGTTTCTATGTTAATATCGAACAAGTTTCTATTTTAATATCGTTGAATAATATATTACTAGGCGCATTAAAATGTTAGCTTAATTTACATGATGATGTGTGCATATAGTGATATGCCAATGCGCTCTATAGCCATTAATGCAGTTGCTTTTTTAATTGTTTAATATATATATTTTTTAATTCTTATTATTAAATACCGTTTAATATATATATATACCTTTTATTGCCTCCATTTTCTGGAGATATCACATAAATATGCATAACATATCAATACGAAACTAAATACTATACAAATGGAAAACATTATTAACACAAGGAACACTCTCACAGACACACACAAGCCCGCGCTCACAAACATACATGCACACCTGCACGCACACACAGATACGCACCCTCACGCACACACACACGCGCGCTCGCACACACAAGAATACATGTTTTATATCTTAAGTTGTCCACACAATCTATCATACTCGCGCATGCACACTTATGTACAATGTAAACAATTTTTTTTTTCAACATACGATTGTCAGCATTTAAAGGATGATTGAAAGCACCAGATAACACGTGAGGATATAAAACGACCACACCTTAACAAGGAAAGGAGGGGGAAGACGCAAATATGTCCACAAAAAAGTTACATTTATAAATAAGACCCACGATGATACACTGTTACTGCGAAAACGAAAAAGAAACAGTGTAGCAGAGGCAATTTGATTTGTACTTTTTAATAGGGAGAGCTGCGCCTTTAACCTTAGCAAAAGTGCGCTATCAGGTGCTTGTAATCATATTATAACATACTGTAATCGAAAAGTTAGGTCGTATAATATCAATCATTGTCCAGTACATTTTTTAAACATTGAGCAAAGAATTTACAAACTCGGCACATTGTATCAAAAAATCTGGATATTGTTCAAAAGAGATAATTGCTTGAAGTTCAGAATTTACGCCGCCAAGAAGAAAACAGGTAAATACATCGTTACAAACACTGTTTAACAATCGATACAAGTTCTTGTTCAGTTCATAAAGAGTTTGATACATGAATATGTCTTTTCGTTGTTGTCTGATAACAGATTTACAATGGAATAGTACATGAAACAGTTGGTATCCAGTAAAGTTACTTTGACACACTTCACACTGGGTTGCATGGGTTACCGGAACTGAGCAACACCATTTAGCTAAAGTCTTCATAAGCACAAGGCAATGTGGGCGTAGTTTAGCAACCCGCCATATATTGGACACGGTGATTGTATTGTGCACTTTGGAGAACAGTTCAAAGTCCGTAGATGATCGCATACGCATGTTTAGACTATTAAGTTCGTGGTCGTTGATGGAATTTTTAACACATTTATTCCACGTGAATTTACTGGGAAAGTTACCATTCCGAACAAATGTATTCAAGTAGACTGACAGATTGTATTTTGCAAGGATACGCACGATATCAGGGATGAATCCAAGGGAACAGGCAGTTAACCTCCCCTCGTGTTGGAACAGACGATGAAGGAAAAGTTTGCTGACCAGGTCTCCGGATTGTGAGCGACATAACGTACCAAGAAAAAGCAACTTTTGAAGGTCTATATAACCCTCAATTGATGTGAATCCAAGCAAGCTCGTCACCATATCAGATCTAGTAAGTATTGGAATCCCCTGTGTGTGTTTAAGGCACATGTGGTGGGTATGTTCAAGTTTTTTCATGTTGGATCTAGATATTGAGTTCCACAGCTCGCATCCAAACAAAGCCCGTGGTAGTACGCACGTTTGGTAAATCTTTGAGGCGGTCATAGGATTTGTCCCGTCACTACTGGATACATAACTCGACAGAGAGAAAAATGTGGTTCGAATTGATTGCCTAATATCGTCGATGTTGTAAGGCAGATGTCCGCTGGAAGACTGTATAATACCCAGATGTACGTAGTTGTCGGTTTCGTCAATTGTCTGGTTACCATAGTGAATGCTGAGAGAGCACTGAGGTCTATGTGCCTTACAATCCATTACCATTGACGCACATTTGGATGGGTTATAACTGTATCTCCAGTTATTTGCATATTTTCTGCAGATATCCGTAAGTTTTTGGATGCCATCTTTAGATGTTGACAGAAGTACGATATCATCTGCTTGTGTGGGTGCACTCAACGAGATATCACTAATGTTGAGACCGAATTTGGATTTTTCTAGTTCGATTAACAGACTGTTCAAGAAGACCGTGTAAATGAATGGCGCACAAATACTGCCCTGTCTGGTACCTTGCTCTATATTGTAGGGTTGTGACAACTTCCCGTTGAAAAGTACCCGACTGGTTGAACCTCTCAGCATGTTGTTAATTATTCGGAGTGGTTTTCCTTGAATGCCAATACTATTGAGTTGATGTAGCAAGCCAGATAGCCAAACTTTATCGAAGGCTGATTTTGCGTCTAGGAAGCACGTGTATAGGGGGCTACCGCGTTCACAGCAGTAGTTCCGCGATTCTTGGAGTATAAAAGAAACCATTTTGCAGCTTTTTCCCTTCTGAAAGCCATATTGAAGTTTGTTTAATTCAACACTAGCGTGATTGTTTTCAATTCTGAACAAAACTAGCTTTTCGAATATCTTTGAAATCACTGGAAGTAAAGAAATTGCACGATAGTTATTTGGTTCAGACAGAGACTTGCCCTTTCCCTTGTGTAACGTCACAGTTAATCCTGTCTTGAATTATTAGAACGTGATGTCAATTGCAATCTGTAATAAGATATACGGTCAGTTTTTATGTAAACTTTAAATGACATGATATTATTCAATTTCAAACGCTCATATAGCATATTAACCCTCACCCGGTTAGACGGGTTTCGAACCCACGACCCAGCGGTAACAGCGAGTAGCACAGAAGTGCAGAAGTGACCGCGACCATACCGATTGCGCCACCGAAACAACTCCAAAAAAAGTTGCTCAAGTGACGCTGATAAGGTGATTGTTACTGCAGTACATAAAGTATAAGGCGGCAAATGTTATATTATCTCTGATAAGGTGGCACGGTGGTCGAGTGGTAAGACACTTTACTCCTGATCGAGAGGTCCCGGGTTCGATTCTCGGCCGTGACACTTGGTCATTTCAGAAACGCTATTTAGTGTTTCCAACCCAACTAGAGATGATCCTGGTTGGTAACCCAGGGGTAGTCTCTCGTGTATCGGTGCTTTACACCGGACACGTTAAAGAACCAAGGAATCTATTCGAAACGAGCCAGGATATAGCACACGGATTCCTTGTATCTCACCTCTGTCTCTAACATTTGCGATTATGCACCAGAGTGGGCCCTGCAAATAACATGGAAGAAGAAGAATTATTACATGTACTACTTTTTTGTCTCGCAGGCACCGCATTTTGCGTTTGAGATTCTCTGGGACAGTAGTTAAATACTTTAAATATTTAAACCCTCACCCGGTTGCTGCAGTGTGTTCAGTTGAAATGCATTATTTATCATTTTGAATACTTAAAACTGAAGATTTAAAAAGCTGATATAAATTTGAAACCATTATCACACGATTTGTTTGCAGGGTTAATGATAATTGAGACTCAAATTGGTCTGTCATGGAGTACAACAACAGCAGAAACAGCAGTAACAACAACAACAAGTTGGAGCCAAGTACGTATATTATAGTTATTAAAACTGCAGATAATTACAAAATAATGTTTAAAACCAATTTGATACACGGTGTCACAATAACGTTCGTGCATAATGTTAAAGTTTACATATTTGACAATTTATAAAAAAGCTCATTGTAACTTATACAAAATAATATTGATTTCTGTTTTGAATAAACATTTTCACAAGTTTGATTCATGAAAACTTCAAACAAACGTACTGGAATAATTTGAGAACACATAACAGCTGTTAAAATCTTATATTATTTTCGTCCGAACAGCGTTCGGTTTTCTTAGTTATCTACGTATAGGATAGCAATCGGAACGTCCGTACGGCATTTATCGCTTCCTGACGTCGCTAGAAAAATACGATCTCAGTCATATGGCCGAGTTGGTCCGATTGATAGGATAGAACACGAGTAGCAGTTGTATATGAAGATATAATCCGAGCGAAGCAAGGATTATATCTTCATATACCACTGCTACGAGAGGTCTATCTGACTTAGACCATAGATAAATAATTGCTTGTTTATCAGGAACATATTCCCTATAAATCAACCAGTACATAGTATACACAGTATATAGGCTATGATAAACATAAGTGTTTGTATAAATATGTTCAGTGGACAGGTAGTTCAATGTTTCAGTGTATACATACGTAACAAATCTAATTACAACCAAACCTCAAAGTGAGGCCCTATGGTCCACATAATTTTAACATTGTATCAATAAGAATATAAATAGACGAAAATGTATCAATCAGTTGTATTAATTATGAACCAATATTGATGCTTGAATAATGAATAGTGTGAAAATCAGTGAAATGGAAATAAAATAGTGGTCTTAATTTTAGATAGTTTTATTATTAAGGTGTATTATAGGTTCAGTGCTGTAATAGTGTAAATCTATTTAAATATTGACCACAAGGATAAGACTAGATTGGGACCTCTACAAACTTGGTTTCATTGTTTTTTAATGCCGCGCATAAAACCTTTCTTTGCCAGTCGGCTTTCTGCTCAAATATGACAGGCATGTATATAAATGCCTCCAACCTGATTTGAACCCGGGTCATCAGGTTAGACGGCAACCGCACCAACCACTGAGCTACGGCTTCAGTTGGCTTTAATTGCGGCTTAATCATAAGCAAAGTGATGAAGATTGTGCTTTAAAAACATATTTGAGAGGTGCTCTTTTGGTGATTGTTAAGTACTGTAAATATGTATTAAAGAACGCCACCACAGCCTCCACCCTCTACTAACAGTGCTGTCAGCACATTTGTTGCCAATGCATTAGTAGGTTAAAATCCCACCAAGTAGATGCCTCAGATTATGACTAATTATGCGAATTTCAGAAAATATTAGACATACATTTAATACCCTACTCTGTAGAGAAACAACCTTTGGGAGCTGACTATATTGGCCGTTGTACGGAGGTTGTCGCTCTACATAGATTAGTTTTCTATTAAATGTCAGCCCAGTAGAAACTTAAGGTATTGTTATAGAGAGGTTGTTGCTCTATATAGATTATTTTACATTTAAATATCAGCACAGGGGAAACACAATGTATTGTTTTAGAAAGGTTGTTGCTCTACATACTGCTGCTCAACAGAGGTTGAACTGTACATCAATATGACCAGCTACCTATTTTTAAGTACTGATATATAATATCGATTAGACTTGCTCTCGAAATATTTTTGACATCAACATTTTTCTATCCTATATGTATATATTATTGGCTACATAAATTCATTTTGCTTGGCCTACTGTGGTATATAGAAATATGTGGTTTTTTATACCAATGCAAAGTGTTGTATATGAGATTTTTTCCAACACCTTTTCTCCGCGCTGATTGGCTGGCTATGGGGATTTATGGTCTAATTATGAAAATAACAGTGAAAACTTCAACCAACAATGTACGCTTTATGTGTTTTTGAAACATGCATTGGCATATCACGTGGCCCCGGTTTCTGTATAGTCCGCCGGTGATAACGCTAGCCTTTGCTTACAATAAAAATGAAATAAATGACTGTGTTGTTTTTAGACATTTTGTGTTTGTATCATACAAGGCTAGAGTTATCGTCGGCCATCTATATTTTTCAGAACCGTACTCTAACGTGTTACAAAGGAAGGTGCATGGAATCATTAGCCAGGAACGATGGTACGTGTTTACCTATGAAAAGAATAAAAACCGTTTCATGTGAACTTCCGGAAAATTTCTGCTTTGTAAGTGTTCGCAGTATATGGATTTATGGTCACCTGACGTCAATGTTTTGTCATTATCTTTTAAAACGTGACAACCACAACTTTCATAAAGGCAAATTCTAAAGAAACTGTTATTTATAATCTGGCCTTTCTGATCAATGTATAGCACTTGGTTAATAGTTTTCCTGGCTTCACCAGTAAAGGAGGATGTTATATGTCACTAAGATCTGCAATAGTCAATTTAATCTTTTTGGCGAATTTATGGTGATGTTAAGTCCATGTATTAAGTGCACAATTTATCAATCTCCTATTGAGCCATTTAGTTTTATCTGATAAGAATCCAGTATGGTCATATAATCTTTTGTTATCCTTGTTTTAAAACTAAGAAGAAACTTTCTGATAAAATGCCAACGGTTATTCAACGTTTTATCAACGTTGAAGTAGAAACCATTTATATTTTCGTTGATATAAGGTTGTACTTTCGTTGAAAATGGTTGCAACGATGGTCAACGTTTATTCAACGTTTACTCCACGTGGATTAAACGTTGTGTGCCTGCTGGGTAGGTTATTCGGCTTTTTTGACATCTGGGACTTGTGCATTTATTTTCTCGCTCGGTTATGTATGGACATTGTGTCGTGTATTTGTGTTATGTCACTGTTTTCATGTTTTCTGTGCTCGGCTGGTTAAGTTGAGTGCTGCCTTTCATGTTCCATATTCTATATATTTTTTAATATTGAGATCTCAAATTCCTGCATACTTGCAACGTACTCCTATTAAAGTGGAGTTACTCCTATTTTCGTTGTTAATTTGTGATTTAACAAGTTCACATGACTTTGCACAAAATTACGTTTGATTCATTTTATGACGTTCTGTCCCATATTTTTAACCACTAGAATTAATACGTGTACACCCCTTGTTCGCATATCTTGTAGATATGGTTATACTGATGGTCTATTATTTTCAATCACATTATTGAAACGTTTTTTTATGTTTTTCATGATTAACACACGGAATTAAAACCAAATTTGCTGCGATCATGGGTGTACAAAATACAATAAGATTTTTCAAAAATGTGTTGTTTATTATATGCTTTAATTTCGGATAGAGTGATGAAGCAATTGACTTAATTGGAAAAATACGATGAAATTAAAAGGTCACGGCGATACTTTAATGACGCCATAACGTTTATGACGTTTCGCATAATTCGACGCCGTTGACGTGTTTTTTCTTTAATTTTTCAGACGAGAGCGTGGGAGGACAATCATCGTAAGACTACGGAATTTGGATGTAAAACGAAATGTAAACTCTAGAAATAGAAAACTCTTGATTGCCGTTACAGCATGTTGCAAAACCGATTTATGCAACGCCGATGAACGAATTTCAGGCAACTCCGCAACACCCTTGACGTCATCGACGTTTGTCATCGTCTGTCTGGTAACGCTTATAAATTAGGGTTTTCGATATTAGGACAATCGAAGAACGGATCAAAAGAAGTCAAATGAAAGTACGAAGTGATAAAAGATTTTTTTATTTTATGAAAGTTGATAAATTTTGTGTGATTCAACTTTCAAAATTATAGATCTACATATCGCATTTGTTTACAAATTGGTTAAACACAATGACAATAGCGTGTGTTAATATAATTAGGCCACTGATTTGTTGTAATAAAGCAAACAAGTTACAAAATGAGTTTTTCGAGTTCTGAAAATGGATATTAATTTTTTAAGATTGGTCATTTGATAAATACACTGGATTTTAAAAGCTGATATATTTGATGTTTCTTTCCGACAAATAACCCCAACATAGGAGCATCGGGGTTTTTGTGTGGCGTAAACGCCACACAAAGTTATTACCTTTTTTTCAGCTTTACTACCAATTTAACGCCTTTATGCCTACGCCAATAAATAGTTCTATGATTTGAACAATATTACAAGCATGCTACACTGGTTACACGTATCATTGAACCCGATTTGTTTACATTACCAACATTTTTTAATATAAAGACCAACAATTATATCAGACTTTTATTTTTAGAGGATATTTATAGTAAATCATTCCGTATGGACTTTATTCCTACTACCAAAGGCATGTTAACCGTCAAGGCAGAGAAAGTAATCCCACGGTTTTAATTAAAATCACTCCGCCTCTAAACGTTGTAGACGATGACCTAATTATGTTGTTTACAAACATTAATGCTTTAAATAGAAACAGCATTTTTTCACTGGTGACGGGAAGCTGTAATAGTTCTACGTATAGTAGTTCCAAAGCGTAATGACTTTCAACGATAAATGCGTTTTTAAAATGTTTTTCTTCGAAGTAGATTTCAAGCGTGAGAACCGCTAGTCGTGAAGAAAAAATATAGTGCTTAAAACCCGTACCGCACCGGGACGTATATTATATTGCTAAAACCCCGTCCCGTACAGGGACGTATAATAAATTCTGAAAACGGTACACACGGTACTTACATAAAAGTGTTTATCTTGCAATTAATATTTATTTATGTAAGCTCCCTGGTAATCACTTTATGAGCTCTGTTTGATGATACAAGTAATAACAAACAACTGGTTATGATTGAAAAATTTATCAATAGGGTGGTAACTTTCCATTTACGCTGAGTATGGTCCAAAAGTCTGTTCGTAAGTTTAGTTATGTTACTCCGAAAATTATTTCTGCTCTTGATCCGGCGGGGTATGGACGACCTTCATATCAGTAGTCATTAGCCCTTATCACTGGACCACTTTTTCTCCTAAATTCAATTGATCGACTTTAAATATACATGTCATCTAGGAGAAGTGCATAAAAACATAATTCTATCTGGTTCCATTCTTGAATTATTTCCTTCAACCAAAAGAAGTCATGATATAACCATTGATATAATTTTCTTATATTTTCCTTCAACTGAACTCTGGTTCTATTTTATTAATTACCTACCTTTATTTTATTTTCCTAACATATTTCTACCTAGTCCTGTTTCTATAGCAGGGGGTGGCCATCTCGTTTGTTGTGTTTTAATTCCCACTATATTCAGTTGTATGGAGACTACCCAGTCACTCATCTTGACACCGGCGCTTGGTGTCTTGAGAGCAGCACAAACATTCGAGTGAGTCTGGGCTTATCAGTACTCTGAGTCAGACACGGCATGTTGATGCAGCCTTTATTTGATTGGGTATTAATGACATCAGTACGCCACACATCAGTACTTTCAGTACTTTGATTTAATGTTGCGAATACATACGGAAAAGCACTGCAGTGTGTTCATACGTCGAACCGTATTACACCATATAGCCTAATTTAACAAGTTCCAAAAGTTTTTAAACAACCAAAAATTACTCCGAAATTTAGATTCGCTATGACCACACCTGAAAGCAAACAGCATAAAAAACGTAGCGAAAATACTTAAGAAGATGATTCTCCCGGAAATTATTACTTCGATCATAGACAATAATACTATACCAAGAAGAAACCTACCTCAAAGACGAACTTCCAGCCATTCTACAGAACCGCCAAATACTCATTAATAGACATAGACTGTATTGCATATTTAAAACTCAAGACATTTTACTTTTCACCAATATTTTTTTTTAAATCATACAATCTATTTTTAGGTTTCTTAATCGTCATCGGTGGCATTTTAGGCATCTACTTTTTTAACTTCAAGACACAAATTGTAGATTTTTTTGCCTTTTTTACATTGACGAAGTCTTATTGTTAAGCCGAAACGTTGGTACAAATAAAATAGATAAAATAAATCCGTTGTCAGTTGTTAGTACTACATACTTTTTATTAGTTTTCAAAAAGGTTTCAAAATGTTTAAGCCCAATAGTGCAACGTGGTAGACGATGGCAAAAGTTGATGACGTCACGGATGTTGCGGAATTGTCTGGTTCGTCTGCTTCGTTGACGTTACATAAGTCGGTTGTACAACATATGGTTTTGCGTTTCATTTTTTTCGTTTCTATATTTGCAGGTTTACATTCACTTTGACATCCAAATTCTATAGTCATACTATCCCTGTAAAGGGACTCTGTTTTCTGAAAATTAAAAACAACGTTCAATGAGAATGGGTATACACATCCATGGCTTAGAATGAGAAGGTCGTAACTACTACTTACGACCTTGTAAGACTGATACATATTTAAAATCTGCAGCATAAGGTGCTTCTTATGAGCCTATATTCGTGAAAATCGGAACGTGTCGTGTTGACCAAAATGAAGTTGTAAAAGCTTACTTTGCCATATGTAAAAGAGTAAATTTCAGACAGATTTTTCTTGTTTTCTCAAAATATCGATTTTGTAGTTACGACCTTCTCAATCTAAGCCATCGATAAGATATATACTATTTCCATACGCTATCAATAGATTATATTATATTATTCGTCAACTGGTAACAAAGTGACCATAAAACTATTATCTGTCAACACTTACATAACAGACTTCTTCAGGGACTTCACATGTAACGGTTGTAACTTCATCAATGGGACCTTCGCACGCACGTTCGTTCTCGTCATATACTTCGTTACATCCACCTTTGTTACACTCAAGAGTAAGGTTCTGAAATGTACAGAAACCAGGACCACGTGATATATACATGCATCTTTTCGTAAACTTATAAGCGTAAAATGTTAGTTTAATTTACCACGTTTTTATTTGTTTGGGTCGTCAGACCAAACAAATATATATAACACTTTTCAGAAACCACTCATCCTTAGTTACGTTATTTAAATATAAATAGTCCGTCACAATGTAGATCCAGATATCAAGAACTAATGATAGACTCGTTAAATGCAAAACTATTAAAGAAATACATCAAATAATACAAACATTCATTTTCATACAAATCAAGTATCGAGTAAAAAGCAAAGCTTGTTTATAAACGTGTTTTATCAACATACAATATTCTTACGCTAGATTCTCAAATAGATGCCTTGCAAAATCAGAGGTCAAAACTAGGTCAGTCATGAATAATTCGGTGGAGGCAAAAGCTCTCTGCTGCTGATAAGCCTCCAGTAGTGTAAACAGTATAGTGTAGCGGTTGTAAAATGTATACAGTTATACTAATCAATGCATTACATAATTGTTAATCATTGCTTATTCTGGAGATAAATCATTTTACAAGATGGTACATAGTTGCTCTTCTGTTGTGTGAAAACAGAACAGAGAAAAGCAAATATCTTTGCATAGATTCCCTAAGTATCCATTGCAGAGACGGGAAGCGTGGATAAATTTAGATATATTATAATATCGTTACGCTCAACTCTCAAATAGTGTTGCTCTATCCATTCATTCGATCGAGTATGAAAGGGTGCAAGCAGATGTCCCAGGAGGATACAAGATTTGATTGGTTATAACGCTGTTGGACTCGCCCGTCAGGGGTAAAATAGGATGATAAATGTTCGGTAGGTACTAAAGTCCAAGTCCCAGGAGGATACAAGATTTGATTGGTTATAACGCTGTTGGACTCGCCCGTCAGGGGTAAAATAGGATGATAAATGTTCGGTAGGTACTAAAGTCCAAATCAGTTCGGAACGGGTGTTTATATAACGGCTACATATGTTGCAATTTGCGGGTCTTAGCAAGGGCTATTAAAAAGTAAAAAAAAACTATTTGCGCGGAGCGGCGATTTTCCTTTCGAACTTTTATGGAACATGTTAAATACTTTCATGTCTGTCAGATATTTTTTAGTTATGATTTTCGATTTTTTCCAGTTCTTAGGTTTTGTCTTAATCTAAATTTGATAAATGCAAGTGTTTTTTTAATCTCTATGTTTCTTTATTTATGTATGTCAGAATAGTTTGTTTTGCCAAAATTTAAACGGGTAAATATAGCTTGCCAACATTGAACTGACACTTCTTATTTACAAAATATTCATATGCGCTCCTATACTCCTGCCAAATGGAACTAGTTCTATGCATATTTTAAACTATGTTGAACGTATTAATTCGCAATAAATTTACTTATCAAGCTCACAAACCACGAAATAACAATGTCCTTTAGTGTCAGTTTCACGTTGTCAGGCTATACCACGTTATTGGAATACACTTTGTTATTTTATGAAACATGCTAAATGCCATCTGTGAAGCATTAATCAATATTATAATGGTGCTCATATTTCTAAAACATGTTATGTTCATTTGAATAAATATTTCAATAGAAAATAGAATGTTTTCATGTTTTCTATTCTTTCCTGGTGTTTCACTGCCTTCAAGTTTTTAACCAGGTTTTCCAAAGGAAAACTCTGGTTATTAGATTGCTGAATGTCGGCGGGCCTTAACAATTTCTTCTGTGCACAACTCCTCCTACATTTCTTCATAGATTTCAACCAAACTTTCAGAGAATGATTGTCATCATGTGACCTGGTGCATATTATCAGGGTTTTATGATTCAACCAATTTTGACGGAGTTATGGCCCTTGAAACAGAAAAAATTGGCCGCTTTCCTTATGTCGCACGGTACTCAAAGTACACGACATAGAGTCATGAAACCTTCACAGAAATGGTCAGGATGTTTTCTCTACACCTGGGGTTTCACTCCCCTTTCAGTTTAGTACATCCAGAGTTATTAGCCATTGAAATGGTGTAAAATAGCCATTTTTGACTTGTTTCACATGCTACTCAAAAAGTATTTGACCTAGGATCATGAAACCTTTATAGAAATGTTTGACAGCATGTACTCTAGTGCACCTGGGGTTTCACTCCCCTTTCAATTTAGTACAACCAGAGTTATTGCCCTTGAATTAGTGAAAAATACCCATTTTCAGCAATCTTAAGTTTTTGCAGCGTACACTCAACACATGAGAATAACTTCCCTTGTGCATCACACATCACGCCGGAATTTTAGTTTGTTTACAAGTTTCTACCAATACCTTTTACTAAATAAAAAGATTTACTTAAAAAGAACTAGCGGCATCTTTGATGCCCAGCATCAACATTTCACTTGTAAATACGGTAGTTGGTGTGTGTTCTCACAGCTGGATATTAAAGGTATCGCCTCACAGATGGAGTTTACATTTGTGTACGGTGGAATTATTCTACCAAGCCACGTTATTTATAATTATAGAAACATGCTGACTGTTGATTTAATTAAACGCGTCTTTTAACAGATACGTGTATTAAGAAAAAATATTGTAAAACATAGTCATGTATTCGATTAAACAAACTTTCGATATTGCATACTTGCTATTCGTTTTCCATTTCGAAATAGTGCTGATCTTACTTCAAGCATGATATGCGATATGTTGACATGACCGATGAAACATGAATAAACTTCACCATAAACATAGATATGAAGATTTTGGTTCGTTTTGTAATTCTTTGCCATCGAATTTCAACACATGTAAGGCAATTAAGTGATACTTATAAAATGTCAAGTGTGTTCCTGAAGTAATATACATCATGTATTAGTATCAGTTTGCTTGTTCGTAGGATATACAGGCGCCTATAACAAAATTAATTAAGCGTATAGTTTTGTAATACGCATAAACGCGGTGCAGTCCCTTTAAGATAACATGGGTAACGCGGTGCCGATTACAGTTCATTCTGTCTCGATTACCTAATCTCAGTATTACTAATGAACAGACTCGCTGTAAATTCGCTTGTTAATCATTTCAAATCGTTTGATCACGTGATTCTACACACTGACTATCTTACCAACAGGAGGTGTAATTGTCAATAATGTGTTAACTGACCACAGTTATGTATTATTTTATAAAATGGTCCAAACTAAAGAAGTTGGCCCGTCCACTAACGACTACATAAATACGGCCGTTATTTACAATGTAATGCGTATTTTAATTGAAAAATCATTTTGCACTAACTTAATAAATGTAATTTATGAGCTCAGCATAATTTGAACTAAGGGAATTAAGAAATTTAAGCTGTATTTTTCATAATCTCATTTGTTTTAAATGTCATAAAATGCCAGCACTGATGAAGATAAGTCACCATCAATAGACGAAGTGCTGTTGCTCCGTATGCTCGAATGCAATAAATAAAGATCATAGTGGTCTTATACATGGTACAAGAATGTTGTAGGCTGTCATCGAAACGTACATGTCTCACAAATGATATTCATTTAATGTGCATTTGTTTATCTCTGTCATACTATAATGGAATTGTTGATAAGTATTATACGAGTCACACAAATAATAGTATTGTCTGTTCAGACAAACTAAATAAATTAACCTATTGATAAAGCAGTACTGTGCATACACACTTTCATTCATGTCGTGTTTCTATAGTCACAAAGTTACATTACTTAGTAACAAAATAAAGAGCATGTTAATTATATATAATTTGATCATATACCTAGACCAAGACCGAGTGGTTAGAACATCCGCATTGGAAGCAGGAGACTGAACTAATCGGTTAGTGATTGGGAAAGTTCTGCAGTTAATTGACATTTTCAATATTTCAAACCCAAGCAAATTCAGTGCCTTAGCGCTTTGATTTGTTGTTGTTGTAATAACCTGCAATCTTGATTACGATAATAAACTTACTTGACTCAAGCTTGTTGTTGTTGTTGTACTCCATGATAGCCCAATTTGTACTTCAATTATCATTAACCCTGCAAACAAATCGTGTGACAATGGTTTAAATTCTATATCAGCTTTTTAAATCTTCAGTTTTGAGTATTCAAAATGATAAAAAAAACTGCAATCGCGCTACAGCTATATAAGAGTTTTAAGTAAATTAAGCTAAATTTTATTGATATCTAGTAATAATATTTGACACAGTTAAAAATAAAAAAAATTGTTTTAAGTATTACAAAAAATGTTTATCCACAAGTAGTGATATAAAATTTGTTTCTTAAAAACTATGTTTAAATAACGTACACAAGTTAAGAATTGTATATCCAAATGCGTTCATCTTTACAGTTGGGTGTGTCTTTTCTAAGTGATATGGAATTTACATGTAGAACAATATACGAGGGGTGATCAATATATTCGAGGACTTTTCATCTAGCATATTTATATTGGCAGCAAGGCTCAAAGCCATTTAACGTCACGCGCCCCTTGTATGAATCAAATAATTTTATTAGTGGATTCGGTCGGAGACATCTTACTCCGAATGATGTTAAATGGCTTTGAGCCCGAAAGTAATTATAATCAAGTACTCCATACTATATAATGTCATAGGATACCGGCGAGTACCGGATGATACCGGTACCTGGATTCTAGTAGTCGCCCAGAAGAACCTTGTTAATACTTGTTAATACTTAAAAGAGGTCACATATGTTGACTTAACCATTTTGAAACCTTTTTGAAAACTAATAAAAAGTATGTAGTACTTACAACTGACAACGGATGTATTTTATCTACTGTTAAATCATTAATTTTCGTGGGGGATTAAATTTCGTGGATTTCGTGGTTCACTTAAACCACGAACTTTAATCCCAACGAACATTGATTTTGACCCTTGTTTTGTTACCTGAAATGCAAAATCCACGAATTCAAGTGCCAACGAAATAGTCTTTTTTACCAAAACCACGAAATTTCGTCCCAACGAAATTAAATGATTTTACAGTATTTTATTTGTACCAACGTTTCGGCTTTACAATAAGACTTCGTCAAGGTAAAAAAGGCAAAAAATCTACAATTTGTGTCTTGAAGTTAAAAAAGTAGATGCCTAAAATGCCACTGATGATGATTGTGAAACCTAAAAATAGATTGTATAATCTAAAAAAATATATTGTCTTGAGTTTTAAATATGCCATACAGTCTATGTCTATTAATGAAAATTTGGCGGTTCTGTAGAATGGCTGGAAGTTCGTCTTTGAGGTAGGTTTCTTCTTGGTATAGTATTATTGTCTATGATCGAAGTAATAATTTCCGGGAGAATCATCTTCTTTTAGTATTTTCGCTACGTTTTTTTGTGCTGTTTGCTTTCAGGTGTGGTCATAGCGAATCTAAATTTCGGAGTAATTTTTGGTTGTTTAAAAACTTTTGGAACTTGTTAAATTAGGCTATATATGGTGTAATACGGTTTGACGTATGAACACATTGCAGTGATATTCCGTATGTATTCGCAACATTTGGAAAACCCCGATGCTCCTATGTTGGGGCTATTTCAGAAATGCTTTGTCGGAAAGAAACCTCAAAGATATCAGTTTAATCCAGTGTATTTATCAAATGACCAATCGTTAAAAATTAATATGCATTTTCAGAACTCGAAAAAGCCAAAAATCTCAATTTTCAAGGAGAATCACTTTATGTTAAACCAGGAAGCTGTTCAGTATATACGGTCCATGGTTAAACCAATTCGTAAAAAACGCGATATATTTTGAAAGTTGAATCATACATTTATCAACACTCATAAAATAATAATAAACTTTTATTTCTTTGTTCTTTCATTTGACTTCTTTTGATCCGTTCTTCGATTGTCCTAATAGCGAAAAATCCTAACTATAAGCGTTACCAGACAGACGATGACAAACGTTGATGACATCACGGGTGTTGCGGAGTTGCCTGAAATTCGTTCATCGGCGTTGCATAAATCGGTTTTGCAACATGTTGTAACGGCAAACAAGTTTTCCCTATTTCTAAGTTTACATTTCGTTTTACATCCAAATTCCGTAGTCTTACGATGATTGTCCTCCCACGCTCTCGTCTGAAAAATTAAAGAGTAAAACGTCAAAATCCCGTGTACCCCGGTAATATTTGTTAGCCAGAGTACTGCTGTTTATACAGAGCGGAAAATGTCGACGCTTGAGATGTGTTGTATTTTGTGCCTGTTACAATTATTTCGTGTCCATACCAGTAAATCGATGAACATGTATGCTGTGGTTCTTCCTCGACATGTAGATGCATTTTTTCCGACCAGAAACGTCAGATTCGATTTTAAACTTTATAAATGCGTCCAAAAGTCCAAAGACTAGTCACAAGTTCACAAAGGATTAGTTTTCAGGATCAGGATCAAGATCAAATATATATCCTTTGAAATTCAGTAGATATGCTAAGGTTAAGCTTGCTTTTTTATACATGTGGTTATATAAAAACATATCCTTCAATTTCAAAGACATTAAAATAAGTGTTTGTGGTCAGTAATATAACTATTAACTTGATCCTCTTTTTATAAATTGATCCTCGTTTTCAGGATCAATTTCAGTCTCAAGTACAATAATTCACTTCTGCAACAGAAAATTATCTGAATAGTTTAAACATGTAAACTTGAAGTAGATTAGGTATCCCTACTTGGGTATAAGTTGTAATTGACACAAGTTACCAAAAGCTACTAAAAATTAGGAACTTATTTTCAGGATCAAATTTGATCCAGATCAGTTGATCCTTTGTGAACTTGTGGTCTGGGTGACCATAAATCCATATACCGCGAAGACTTACAAAGCAGACATTTTCCGGAAGTTCACATGTAACGGTTTTTATTCTTTTCATAGGTAAACACGCACCATCGTTCCTGTCTAAACCTTCCATGCACTTTCCTTTGTAGCACGTAAGAGTACGGTTCTGAAATGTACAGAAACCTGGGCCACGTGATATACCCAAGTATGTTTTCTAAAACCACATAAAGCGTGCATTGTTGGGTGAAGTTTTCACTGGGTTTTTTTATAACTAAGGAAACCGAACACTGTTCGGACGAAAATAATGTAATATTTTAACGGCTGTTATGTGTTCTCAAATTACTCCAGTACATTTGTTTGAAGTTTTCATGAATCAAACTTGTGAAAATGTTTATTTGAAACAGAAATCAATGTTATTTAGTATAAGTCATGTATACTTTTTTAAAAATTGTCAAATATGTAAACTTTAAAGTGTATAGAGCTATATTCTAACAGTCATTTAATGTCAAAATAATTACTTGCATCGTTTTTAGTATGATACTAGACTACCTTAATGGCAAATTAAAACTTTAGATGAGTTCCGTGTACTTTGATTCAATTGTCGAAAAATAGACGATTCTTATAATTTCATAGGGTGTTCTAGAACACTTTCTTATGAAAATGGACAGTTCGCATGTCCAATAAATCACATAGAGTTTCTGTTAAATCTGAAGCGAAAAATGATCTAATGGATATGAAAGCATAATTGTTTTCAGTTTTTGAAACTTTTTAAAAAAATATCGTCCGATATAGCTCTATACACTTAACATTGTGAACGAATGTTATTGTGACTCCGTGTATCAAATTGGGTTTAAACATTATTTTGTAATTATCTGCAGTTTTAATTACGATAACAAACGTACTTGATCCCAATTTGTTGTTACTGCTGCTGTTGTTGTTGTTGTCGTCGTACTCCATGACAGACCAATTTGTGTCTCAATTATCATTAACCCTGCAAACAAATCGTGTAAGAATGGTTTCAATTCTATATCAGCTTTTTAAATCTTCAGTTTTAAGTATTCAAAATGATAAATAACGCATTTCAACTGAACACACTGCAGCAACCGGGTGAGGGTTTAAATATTCAATAGATAGCTACTGTCCCAGACATTCTCAAACGCAAAATGCGGTGTCTGCGAGGCAAAAAGTAGTAATAATTATCATGGATCATATAACATTTCTCGCCTTATAATTCATGTACGGTAGTAACAACGACCATATCAGCGTCATTTGAGCAACTTTTTTTGGAGTTGTTTCGGTGGCGCAATCGGTATGGTCGCGGTCACTTTAGTGCTAGTCGCTGTCACCGCTGGGGTAGTGGGGTCGAATCACATCTAACCGGGTGAGGGTTAATATACTATATGAGCGTTTGAAATCGAATAATATCATGTCATTTAACATTTAAATGTTACTTGAAAACTGACTGTAAACCTAATTACAGGTTGCAATTGACATCACGTTCTAATAGTACATATTCATTTGAAACCTAAGTTCTTAAATACATTAATATTTTTTTTTTTATTAATTACGAAACATAATGCATAATTAAGTTTCAAATTATATTAGAAAAAATGGCAAAACTTATAGTATATGTCTTTGGCTAATTTAATATGAACAATTACACGAAATAATATAAACATTAATAACACATATTTACAATACAAACTATACAAGTATACATACAATTACATTATAGATATATACAAACACATTAAACGGTATTAAAATATAGATATAAAGCAATTAAAGAAGCGACTGCACTAGTGGCTATAGAGCGCCTTGGCATATATATAGAGCGCCTTGGTGTATCATTATATGTACACATGTAAATTACGCTAACATTTTAATGTGCCTATTTATATTTGCATGTCCTTGTCTCTGCAGTTAATTTATGGCACGGAATAACAAACACAGTGGTGGAATTGACTATGTCTGGCATGTAACCCATGCCAGACGTTTTAATGCAATATAACAATATAATGCATAAACAGAGATCAAATAGATCACAACAAAACCGTGCATAAAAATGGACGAAGCTAGTCGTCCCAAAGTTACACTAAACAAAAAAAATGGAAAACATAGGCGGGTGGAGGGGAGGTAATGTGGTAAAAGCACAGATATATATTAGAATAATGTCTATGGTAAAAGTAAAAGCTTCTCTGAAATAACTGCGCGAAAACTGAACAAATTGAGCCAAAGAGTGGGAAAGTACAAAAAAGATATTAATTGACCCAAAGTAAATTAATTATCCAAATAACTCTTTTGGCACATAGCCCCCGTACCTCCTACCCTAAACATACATTATATACATTAAAGGTCATAAACGCAAAATTATTTTTTTGCTGTTTTAATAAGTTTATGGTATAAATATATGATAACATCAATCTCTACACTTCAGATATGATTATAACACACAATAAACGTCATCTCTTATTTCGTTTATCTTATTTTGTGAATAAACTAACCCGAGTTACTTCCCTTAGCTTGTGACGTGTTTTTGGAACATCTGATTAACACAGAGGCTGTATACGGGAGCCAGTCGTTTCGATTTAAATTCATAAAAGTTACATGAAATGCATGTGCTATTATGTAATAGTAGGTCAAATATAAAGCACAATCATAAAATAATTCTCCACGGGGGTTATACATACATATACACAGCGTCGATCTACGAAGTGTCATACAGTTAATCTTGGTACATTATGCACATCACGGGGGGTTGTAACATGCCAAACACGAGATGATAATCAGCTGCTGACCGATTTGATGTTTAATTTAATTGTTTCTGTACGAAAATTCCTACATCGGTATGTGTACATAGATTAAGTTTACGGTCAATGCAACTGGAGACGCGTGTACATTACGCGTGTTATAGGAAGATGTTGTAACGGGCCAAGTATTAATAATATATTTTTGTCAATCAAAATGGAAAAAGAACAGTGTATTAGACCAGATATAAAATGTTTATAACTCGGTAAACGTTTCATTAATTTATTAATTTAGTATGGATCCATAAATTGCATTTTTCGTAAACGATATAGATCGATCATTGGCATTTGAATTCAACTGTGTGTAAACTAATGATTCTTCCTAGTATGAACCTAGATCCACGTATATATCCATCTCCCGTTATGTACCCCAACAAGAAAGTACATAACGGAAAAAAATAGATACGCACAGTTGAAATCATATGCCTGTGATATAGATTTTAAAAGTTCGTGTTTAAATTGTGTATCGTTTTGCTTTATGGGTAATTATTAAAAAACACTGTCAGACTATCCGAAATAGAACGTTGGATATATATTATATAAACAAGAGGGCCATGATGGCCCAATATCGCTCACCTGATTATACATGTTTATATACAGTTTTCACCCAAGGGAATAATTTGAACATCTTGGTAGAAAACCACAAGTTTTCCCTATATAAGGCTGTTTAAAACGGTGACTCCCCAATTTTGACCCCCGGGGCATAATTTGAAAAATCTTGGTAGAGGACCACTAAATGATGCTACGTACCAAATATCAAAGCTCTATGCAGTGTAGTTTTAGATAAGAAGATTTTTATATGTTTTCCCTACATAAGTCTATGTAAAACGGTGACCCCCGGGGCCGGGCCAATTTTGACCCCAGGGGCATAATTTGAACAATCTTGGTAGGGGACCACTAGATGATGCTTCATACCAAATATCAAAGCTCTAGGTATCGTAGTTTTTGACAAGAAGATTTTTTTATGTTTTCCCTATAAGTCTATGTAAAACTGGTGACCCCGAGGCGGTGCCAATTTTGACCCCAGGGGCATAATTTGCCCAATCTTGTTCGGGGACCACTAGATGATGCTACATACCAAATATCAAAGCTCTAGGCATTGTAGTTTTGACAAGAATATTTTAATATGTTTTCCCTGTATAAGTCAATGTAAAACTGGTGACCCCCTGGGCGGGGCCAATTTTGAACCCAGGGGTATAATTTGAACAATCTTGGTAGGGGACCACTAGATGATGCTACATACCAAATATCAAAGCTCTAGGCATAGTTGTTTTAGACAAGAAGATTGTTATATGTTTCCCCTATAGAAGTCTATGTAGAATGGTGACCCCCCAGGGCAGGGCCAATTTTGACCCGAGGGGAATAATTTTAACAATCTTTGTAGAGAACCTCTAGCTGATTCTATATACCAAATATGAAAGCCCTGGACCAAGCCGTTTTGGAGAAGAAGATTTTTTAAGGTTTTCCCCATATAACTCTATGTAAAACTAAGGGCCCCGGGGCGGGGCCAATTTTGACCCAAGGGACATAATTTTAACAATCTTTGTAGAGGACCCCAAGGTGATGCTACATACCAAATATGAAAGCTCTAGGCCTTACGGTTTCAGAGAAGAAGATTTTTTAAGTTTCCTTTTTGAAAATCTATTTTTAGCCTGTGTGACCTAGTTATGCAACGGACTGGAATTTTTTTAACAACTTTGGTAGAGGTCCACCCAAGGAACATTCCTGTTAAGTTTTATCAAATTTGGCCAAGCGGTTTAGGAGGAGAAGTCGTTTGAAGAAATTGTTGACGGACGCACGACGCACGACGCACGACGCACGCCGCACGACGCACGACGCACGACGGACGACGGACATCTCGGTATGACAAAACCTCACCATGGCCACATTGTGGTCAGGTGAGCTAAAAATAGAGCGGTATTAAAGATTTATTCTTTGTTTGTGTTGTTCTGCATGTTCTGTCCACTTCAATTGTAGAATACTGTATGGAACAACGCATGTACAGTATTGTTTATGTATATGTCAAAACGTGGCGTGTCTTTACCCAGTGCGAGCATCGTGGATTTAACAAAATACAAACAACATACATGTATGTAGCGAACTCCACGGTTGGTAATCTGCTTCCGTAATATAACTAAATTCTTGTTACAAATCACAAAATAATACTTGTCTGAGAGTTCAAACACGTGCCTCATTTTCCAGAATTTCAACGCACGGTCAGAAATTTTGATCCTACAATTTAGACCGGCTTACATTTAAAGACTAAACATTAGTAAAATGCCGACACATATATGACACTGCACTATAGGCCGCCAAAAGCAGGCGGTCTATTTTATGTTTAAATAATATATAGATCACATGGCATCCAGTTCTTGGTGTGATCGTGGGCCCTGCCTGGCCTGCCATATGTCATGCAGGTGCAAGGGGGCGTGGCGAAATTATTACAAACCAATTTGTATTCGCCAATCACAATAACGCCATGAATTGAAATGTAAGTATTAATTATGGTCAGTTGAGCAAATGCGTAAAACTATCTTCAATGAATGTGCGTAATAAACCAAGTTTTTGTTTATCAATGTGAAACTTTTTGAAAATGACAAGCTTAGGATTCGTGTAAACTCTAATATGTTTTCTGGTGTAATGGAAAGCTTCAAAAAGGTAAAAAAATATGTTCAAATTTCTTTGTAAGCATCGCACTGTCACTTTTCAATGATACTGGATATAGTTAATAAATTTTACCATGAGGTGTCATTAAAAAACATGCTTTTTATTACATGTGCATTGCAGTACCAACAATATTGAAAAGATCATAACGCCGATTATTGTGTTGGAAATGCGTGAGTTTACATTTCCAAATTACTTAATTTTCAGCGCACTTGTTCTAACGTGTCATTGTTATGCACCTGTCAGTACTTAGCATCCACGGTACCCCACTCCTGGGGATGGGCTTATGGGTTGTCACCCAGCCTTCCACGGCCTGCGGGTGACAGCTAATGGGACAATCTCCGGTATTTCCCCGGTCCCTGACAACTAAATAGTGTCACTAGGGCATTGGTTCGCTAAAATAAATCCCAACATTTCACCGGCAATGCGGCGGAAAGCTTGAAGGTAAAAACACGACCGTCTATCCCCGAGGGTTTGGGGCGATGATGGAACTGACTGGTGCAGTATGTAATGTTGAAAAAAGTACCAATCGATTTAGTTAATGCTAACTCTCATTTGAATTTGTATCCATAATTGAAAATGATAAAATGGGATTAACTCGGCATCCAAGAACTATGGACAATGTCTCTAACTTTACCGGTTATCTACCGACTTTTTTTTCAAAATTTCCTTTTACAATTTTTCGTCAATAATTTCCTGTCTAGAATTATAATGTTCATTTTTCAAGTTAGGAATTCAGTAACTCAATTATGGCTAATTTATAAATTCTTTACAATTAAGGACAGAAACTGCCAACTACGCGTCATTTCGTGTGTACTACAAATCATGTATATGTATGTCTAATATACATGCGTGTACAAATACGCAGCTAAAGTCATTTCTGGCGAACATAATTTTTTCCTCGTACGCAATGCTTTACTTATGGTCTGTAACAAAACCTAACACATAAATATACAAAATAGTGACAGCTATATATATATATATATATTTAAAATCAATCACCGATGTATACACACACGCGTCAAGTGTATAAACAGCGTGATATTTATGCCCCCTGTAGCGCGCAGTTTGCACTGCTGCGTTTGTAATGTATAACACGCCCAGCAGTTGAAGTCAGTAATGTCCACATCAGTATGTGGTCGTTGTTTTGTTTCTTAAATATTGAAGGGAATTAAAACGTGATTGAAATGACAACACATACAATGCTTAGAACATACCACATTGTAGTAATTTCCGTCACTGATCATGAATTTAATCCGATAAAAAATCGACAGGACCCATTCAAATTTAGTTAAACTGAAGAGGAACAGTTCCACTTGTGTCCAAAATGACGTCACACGGTCTAAAAGTCAAGGGAGACAACCAGGTTGGGTTTATGTTGTAATTTTGTTATCGTCAACTTTATCGTTATAAACCATCTTAAATATTGCAATTATGTGGATTGCAAGTACGCCATGTCATTTATATGATATATATCTATGGAAATCTGTTACTTTAGTTAAATTAAGAAATTCTATCGTATTTGACCTTTAAGGCAAATATAAACTATTTTATCTCACTGCTTTTAATAAAATGTGGTTTTATATATTATTCAACGATATTAAAGTACAAATTTGTTCTAAGTATTTCGAAAATGTAAATTGACATGTTGAACAAAAAATAAAGCTAATAAAACAGTATAACTATCATAAACTAAGTGTTAAATAACGTACATACGTTTAGAATTATATATTCCCATGCATTCATCTTTATCAATTTGGAGTGTCGTTCTGAATGATATGGAATACAAAAAATGTACGTTTAGAACAATTTAAAACCTGATATCAAATATAACTCGCTCGCATCATAGTTACCAAGCAACCGCTGCAGCGAAATGGAACCTCTTCTATAACAATTCATGCACCACGCCCATATTAACGTGACAACGAACATGCGACAGTTATGCACAAACAGTAAAATAAAATACAAATCCACTACGGCAAAAAGATATGAGGAAATCGGACGCGGGGACGACAGCACTCAACTTAACCAGCCGAGAATAGGAAACAGTAAATACACAACACCAAAGAAGTATGTTTGGACTTCATTGACAACACAACTACAAGGAGCAATGCCCACACATAACCCAAAGAAATTATTAAAAGCCCAAGTCAAGTCCCGGCCACAAAAATGCAGGATAACCCAATTCACTAAGAAATAACAACAAAAAAACGATGAAGCCAATGCAACGGTAACCCGAATATTCGTCAGTACTCATTAAAATGTCAAAGACTGCCGTTTCAATTTATGTTGACACTTAAGATGGCAACAAGTATCGAATTTGGTACTTGATCGCAATCGGGACTCCTCGGCGTTTATCTAGTATTTCTCAGTTACGGAAAATGTCCGAGTAGTTAGGATTGACTCGATCGGTGCCATCTCTAATTTCAACATAAAGTTAATTGAACAATCTCACGTACAAAACTTATACATGAGATGGCAACAGGTACCGATTGTTTGTACAGAGCCCACGTGGTTTGGTTTTAAAAGTACCAAAATACAGATTGTCCGAAACCATTGAAATCCTTACCTGGGTTCTAAAATGAAACTACTGTATATCACCTCGTATTGACATTTCAATACTTAAAAATATTGAATTTCTTCACTGCACGAGAAGATATACGGCACCATATTAATGCAAACAAATAAATACTCTCAATATATCAGCAGGAATTATCATCTAGAATTAACGCCATTGTCATCGTGCAATATTAGTCTAACATGTCGTAAGAAAAGACTCGGATATGTATAGCATTCATTGTTGTCATCGTGCAATAACAAGCTGTAAGAATAGACTCTGATCATATTTGTAATGCTTTGGACGTTGAATCACATATCAACTTACACGAAACAATATTTGAATCTCTCGGATTCGTAGGAATGATGAAACATTATCTTTCTTTGAGCTTATATTTCACATCCTTTGATCTGATGTTCGTTTTTGCAGTATGAATATACAAATGTCAAATTTGCTGAAGACTAGAGATCAAGTGATTCAAATTCCAAAGATGTGCCTCAAAAAGCCAATAATGATTTAGCTGAGAGTTTCTAATTGGCCGATGGTTTCATTCCTTCGTTAACGACTCATATTGCGCAATTTGCTTGCAGAATCATGGGCGTAGGAGCGTCTTTAACATTGGCGGCCCAAACATTTGGCAACTTGGAGTAATTTTTTTTTTACTTCGCTCGCCAAGTCATTTCATTATGACAGAATATGTCAACACCCATTATTTGCACAAAATATACTCGTGCATAAATTGTACTCTTGAACGAACGCAGCCCTCCTATATCTTGAAAATAGCTCTGACTTTATGGTCTGTAGTCATTTGCTTTAGTAATTACGTGGTAAGTGGAAGTTTAACAGTTCAAGTATACCGGGGTCCGGGGACATTACCCCGGGAAAAGTTTCTTAACAATGGATCAATCTGGTGCATTCTAGGCATTCTGAGATACCTTATATGGTAATAAAAAAGGACCTAAATACAGGGAATTTAAGTTCTTACATTAACCCAATTTTAAAACTGCTTGCACAAAATCAAATTGCTCGATTTTGAGATTGAAGCTTAATGTGAAAACATTTGTTTGAAAGGCTTTGTATATAATTGACAACCTCTCAATGTCACATTATAGGAGGGTTGGGGGACGCTTAGAGTACAATTTATGTCATGAGTATATTTTTTTGCAAACAATGCGTGTTGAGATATTTTTGTAAAAGCGAGCGAAGCAAGCAAAACATTTTTTATACGTTTTCACCAAGAACTGAAGGCAAATTGCCCATAACGAGATATATTAGGTCGTAAATGATATTTCGTCTGAATTATTGGGGGGCCAAAAGATATGTTGACCCCCCTGTCCAGACATTGGGGGCGTGCCCCCTGGTCCTCCCCTGCTCCTACGCCCATGAGAATGTGGTATATTCAACGCAAGAGCCTTATATATTTCATGCATATCGGGATAAGGTCAAATTCTCCTCAGGGGCGTATCCAGAAAATTTCGAGAGGGGGGCTCAACCTGGAGAGGGTTCCGGGAGCGGTGTCCCCTCCATTTGGGCGATTTTTTGAAGGGCCCACTGAATTGGTGCGATTTCCTGTTATCTAATCACCCTTATGCTTGACGAATGAACATGCAATACTTAAACATTAAAAACAACACATTTATTGCAAATGATTTTAAATGTATGAACTTTAAATGTATAAATCTCAAGAAGTTAGAATTTGGACAAATGTTCATAAAACTGATTGGTTACAAAGTTCATCTAGAACATTTCAAGGTTGTCGTCATTCACCGTTGTACCCCTCTTGTTGTGGAAAACTTAATATCTATCTATCTACCCTTATCTTAGTCAGTCTGTTTTTTTGCTAACAGAACAAAAATCTGTCTCCAGGGGGAGGGCTTAACTTGGGAAGGGTTCCGGGAGCGTTCCCTTTGTCGAAAAAATTTAAACTGGCACATTGAATTGGTGCGATTTTCTGCTATCACTGTTGTGCTATACAAACATGAATAACTTCAAAGTTATTGACAGCGTTTCAATGTACCAGGAAGCTATATACGGTCCATGAACGTACGAACTTCGACAATTTGAGTCAAAATTTCTGTATTTTGTTAATTTAGTAATATTAAAATTGCAAATTTTATAAATTTAAAAAACCACCATCAACTAAACCACATACTTTTATATGATAATTATTATAGTAGAAATTATATCACAACATTCAGAGTTTCATAATCTCATTACTTTCAGTGATGAGAGAACAAAATGCGGTAACTATTTTAGCAAATTACCTTAGGTGATCTTAGGTAGGCATTTAATTAACACAACATTTCAGGAAGCTTTCTGGTATGACTGTTTGTTAATAGATCTAGGATATTTTAATTGAAAATGGGAATACTATACTACAGTGTATGAACACGGAATATGAAATAATAATATATAAATAAAAAGATTTGTGTAAATGCAGTATAAATGTAAACACATCTGCTTTGAAATTCATATTAGATCTACAAACACGAGAAGTATCTGTCCATGAATTTTGCTCTGAATGAGTTGAGTCTTTGTGAAGTCTGTTAATGTTTTTAAACCATGCTTCTCTCCTCCACATCAATATTTAGGAATTCTATGCAATACTACTCCCTTTTCTTTATTCTGGTAGGTTCGCACAGCCAACAATGCAACAGCTATGTACCATAGTGTTGCAAATACTATACCACATGTATACTGAATTTACTACTGGAGGCTTATCACCAGCGGATGTTTTCTGCCTCCACTAAATAATTCATGAGCTTATCAGTCAGGTGGGGATTTGGTGAAAGGGGTCTATATCTGTCAAGTTTATGATTGGGGGCTAAATCACACTGGTCATTGCTGTTTATTGGGGGGCTAGTTAACAGGAAATGTACCTATAGTGGATATGTTTGAAAATTTAGGGGGTTCGTTTTTATAAAATCGTATCTGGCCAGCCAGCTGGGGGCTCAAACCCCCTAGCCAAAACCTAAATACGCCCCTTCTCCATGCCATAACTTGAAATAAGATGGGTCATGTGGGTGTAGTGTGTATGCACACTGCATAGACCACATTAGGGTCAAGTTAATTGTTAATACAAAATGTAATAAAAAAATAATGTCTGCTCACTTGTGTATAAATGGGAATGCAGTTCATTTGTATTGCGTATTGGAGGATTTGAGTACCTTAGTTCAGAGAAATTGACTAGATCCTAACGTTTATGTATGAATATACCAATAACCATATAATTATTTCATGTTTCTTGGGTTTAATATTGAAATCATGCAATGTCGGACTTTAAGATATGATCTAGTATAATTATATCCCTAACAGGGGATCACAATATCGTTTGTAGCAAAACCACTTTGGACTCAAATGTTCGATCTAGCGGTCTTTTTCAAGAGTTATGATTCACTAAAAATGTTCCTACATTATTGTGTCCAGTTTGACTCTTTGTATTGTAACTTGTTACTTGTGCTTTTAAGATATGTGTTGTTATTAGACATCGTGTGTCTTCGTGCTACTCTCCACTCACAGGAATTCGATATATTTTCTGTGCCGCATATATTGAAACATATAAAATCAGGATTAGACACGCGGACTATTGTTCAATTATGTTAATAGAAGGTTGAAAATCAGTCGCGTCCTCTGTACTACAAAAGAAGGAGAAACTTGTGAATGGGGCCATCATCGATACCCCACCTGGGACTTAATACAATCCAGATGATGGATTCCTGTCCTGTAGGAGGAAGAAGAAGAAGAAGAGTATACGCCCGGTAATCAGAGGGTTCTAAGTTCGAGCTCTCGTGCAGCTGCTATTTTCTCAATCTGCTACGGGAATAAGATATGTTTTGAACATGCAGATTATATTTTAATTAAATGGATCTGTAATTTATAAGGGAAGTAATCGCTACGCGAATTACAAAAATTCCGGATTCCAGACTTTAGTACCAACCATTTCTGAGTGATTATCACGCTCGTTTTAAATTTACGGTGCACCGAAAATGGTTCCAAATTCAACTTTTCAGAATAAATATTTTATATTTTGAGGTAATTTAAGATATTTACGTTGAAATTTTGATTAGTAACCCTATTCTATTGATTTATTTGATAGTTTTTATAAAACGGACCATACATTGTTAGCTGTCGTCGAAAGATAAAGCCAAAATATCAAAATTTTCAATTGACGACAAGCTGAAACAAGTCTCAACATTGCAAAAATGTTTGTTTACCAAACTTATTGATTCACGACATCTCAATCGTGTGTTCAGATTGAATCAGGTCAGATTTGAAGACAATTGATCATTAGATGCAGTTAGTTATTGATTGGGAATTAGACAGACATCTTCCTGACACAGTGAGTCACTGACAGACCTGTGGGATTTTGACAACCATATCAACAGTATTATTCAACTCCAAGTCCTTGGGAATAAGGTTGGCAATACTATGTGATTGCATGTCCCAACCAGGGGATTTAGACACTAAGTATTGTCTTCTGGGTGACAATCTCTCAGACCAGTCTACCTATAGTTCATCCTTCTGGTCCGTAGGCTAGACCCACATACACAACACGTATGTTACTTAGAAGTTAGTAACTTATGAAACGATAGCCCTTAGGAAACTGCTAGACTGACAAATCAGCGACTTAGGGAGCCGCTCTGAGAGATTGTTGGTACCAGCCGCATTCTTTCAAACCAGTTAAAAGTTTTATTTTCCACCTGGTAGGACTGTCTGACTGGATAGCATAGCACTTTATAGAGACATCTACAAAATTTACTTTTTGCTTGACAGTTATAATGTGATTGATTGATTTATTGATTGAAACAAAGTATTACAGACAATTACTGAATTAGTTTCCTCTCACTGACCTTTTTGTCTAGATCTAGAACAATTTTACATAGAGCTTGAACAGACCCCAACCCTTAGGTCTCAAACAGATGTGTAAAAACCTCTTAAGTCCCCCCCCTAACTCTATGCCCGCCATCACAATCACAGTTGATGGTGTTGACAAGCTTCTCAAAGGGTTAAATCCGAATAAAGCTACTGGCCCTGACCAAGTATCACCACGCATCCTGAAGGAACTGCACAGTGAAATAGCCCCAACCCTCACAGAAATATTCAGATTGTCCCTTGAGACCGGCATCGTACCCGATGACTGGAAAAAGGCAACAATTGCACCTGTCTTTAAGAAAGGCTCAAAATCCAAACCAAGTAACTATAGACCAATATCCCTAACATGCATAGCGTCAAAACTAATGGAGCACATTATAGTCTCCAACCTGATGACATTCTTTGACCAACATGACATACTGAGCCCATACCAACATGGATTTCGGACGAAACGCAGCTGTGACACTCAGCTCCTCAGCTTTACTCAGGAAGCTTTTGACAGCTTGGATGATGGTCAACAGACAGATGTCATTGTGATGGATTTCTCCAAAGCATTCGACAAAGTTGACCATCACAAGTTAATCCACAAGCTAAGACATATGGGAGTAGACACCCATGTTACATCATGGATCAGGTCATTCTTGAACAACCGCAGCCAGAGGGTTGCGGTTGAAGGTCATCTCTCTGACGAACTACCTGTACTATCTGGTGTCCCTCAGGGCTCTGTTCTTGGACCCTGCTTGTTTCTGGCATATATAAATGACTTGCCAGAAACAGTCAAAAGTAGAACAAGGTTATTTGCCGACGACACCATAGTTTACCTGACAATTAAAGGACAGACGGACGCAAACGCCTTACAAGAAGACCTACGTAAACTAGAGCTTTGGGAACGTGAGTGGGCTATGGAGTTCAACCCCGACAAGTGTGAGGTACTCCGAATCTCCCGTAAAAAGAACCCAATCATATTTCCCTACACTCTCCATAACAAAATACTGAACACTACAGACAATGCAAAATACCTTGGAGTCACTATCTCTAAAGATCTAAACTGGACCCCCCACATAAACAACATAACCTCCAAGGCCAAAAATTCACTCAGATTCATTCAAAGAAATATCAAAACACAAAACAAAAAGGTCAAAGAATCTGCATACACAACATACGTAAGGCCCCAACTAGAATACTGCTCCGTCATTTGGCACCCCTGGCAGAAACATCTCATAAATAAGGTTGAAGGTGTCCAGAGAGCCGCAGCTCGGTACGTTTGTGGGAACTATGACTATCAGAGCAGTGTCACCACTATGCTAAACGATCTTGGCTGGGTGACACTGCAACAACGAAGACTGCAATCATCCTTAATCTTTCTATATAAAGTCCAACATAGCCTAGTCTTCGTTGATCATAATCATCTCATCCCAACCCGCAATCAGAACTTTCTAATACCGCAGTCAAATACCCAATATCATATCAACTCCTTTTTCCCGAGAACAATAAGACTTTGGAACAGTCTCCCATCCCAGGTCAAATCGAGTCCCAGCCTAGACATCTATTCTAACAGGCTGGCGACGATCACATTCTAGCCTGTACTATTCTGTTTTTATCCTGCACCCTTTCACCTATGATCTCTGATCTTTTTAACCTTTAATTTGAGCACATAACACACTTTTTAAACTATTTATTTATAACACTGTTTTCCAGACAACGCGCCTCCCAATCATAATCGAGTTCGATTGTTAGGGAGTATAATGTAGATGTATTACAATTTTTAGTTGTCTTTGTATTTTCAGTGTTCCTTGTAACCTAAAACTGAACTGTTGACGATGTTTGCCAAACCAGCGCCTAAGAAATCTACTAGTCAGGGGATTAAGCAGAAGGTACAGTACACTTTGTATTAATAATATTCTAACCGTATTTAACTATTACATAAACTTAAATTAATGCAGTGTTTCATTTTAAATGGCTTTGAAAACTATGCATGCCACTGAACTTAAAAATTCAATGAGTAAAGTAGTTTAAAAAAATAATGAGTCCCCAGCTGATTTTGTGAGTCAGGACTCCTTAAAATGTAGTTGTCATTTGTATCTGAGTTGGGGGAAAGCACTTTTCAGTTTGACAAGGATAAATCAGGGAATTTCATTAACTTCATTTTATTTAGCCATCTTGTTCTGGTCGTGTATAATTATACATGTATAACAATACATTTGTACATCACTTCTTATTTTCAGCCTATAAATAAGCCAAAAGCAGTAAGTGTGAAAACTGGTATAAAAGCTCCGGCAGGGAAAAGGTGAGTTTATAATTTCCAATAGATAGACTACAATGTAATCTTACATACTGTAAATTCTTTCACCTACCTAAAGCAGCAGTCACAACCTGTGGGACATATTTCTTATCTGCCAAGGCCAATACATTATCAAGAATAACAAAATAGATATTGTATTTCCTGCAATTCTGTAGTTACTAGTTGTTAAAGCAATATGTAAGAATATAGAGCTATATTACTGAGACAGCACAAAATTTACAGAATTAAAATAAAATAGAATTATGAAAAAATTGGTTCGGTTAAAGTTCAAATAAATACAAAATTTTGATTCAGGCCTTTGTAATACATAACAGAAAATATACATGTACAGTAGTTTCAAAATTAAACGAGAATGGAAAGTAAACATTGAGTCGTCTGTCAGGTAAACTATGTGTATCTACATGTAGGTTTATCTATATGCATACCTGAGTTAATGGTAAAACCAAATATTCTTTTGAATGAGATAGATCCCTCTTTAATATTACTTATTGAATTCACTATACATGAATTATTGATGTTCTAGACTACACATGAATTATTGATGTTCTAGACTACACATGAATTATTGATGTTCTAGACTACACATGAATTATTGATGTTCTAGACTGCACATGAATTATTGATGTTCTAGACTGCACATGAATTATTGATGTTCTAGACTGCACATGAATTATTGATGTTCTAGACTGCACATGAATTATTGATGTTCTAGACTGCACATGAATTATTGATGTTCTAGACTGCACATGAATTATTGATGTTCTAGACTGCACATGAATTATTGATGTTCTAGACTGCACATGAATTATTGATGTTCTAGACTGCACATGAATTATTGATGTTCTAGACTGCACATGAATTATTGATGTTCTAGACTACACATGAATTATTGATGTTCTAGACTACAAATGAATTATTGATGTTCTAGACTACACATAAATTATTGATATTCTATGATAAACGAAAACATAGACATCCATGTTTGTATACTTTATTTAGAATAAAGCAAGATGTGAAGAAATCCCTCAAACCTCCACCGAGACATGATGCTGGTTATTGTTTATACTCGTCTGACAGCGAGGACCAGGTTTCTACAGCGTTCAATGAGATTCAAGCATGCGAGAAAATACTCACTGAAATCAAACATAAACAAAAAAGTGAGTAATATAAAATACAGTTAGTATTCATAGATTAGATATACCAACTTTGCTGGCAGGAAATATGTGCATATCTTTCATAATTTACATGTCTCATTTTCAAGAAAATTCAAGTTTTACGAAATATTTAGAAAAGCTAATACTTTTATTTATTATATAAGTTGTTTAGAGAGAAAGTGATTATTTTGTTAGTGTTATAAAAACTTTTTAAAAATATAGACTTTCTCCCATTCACTACTACTTATCATAGTGGCCTGCACCCCTGGAACATTTGAGTGAATTAATGACTATTGTGTGTCGCTGCCCACAGGTAACTGTATCATTGAAAATTTATAAAAAATATATTCGTTTTATTCTTTATTAATGATACAGTTACCTGTGTCGCAGCCTGGCATAAAATCCAAAAAATATATGATTATATATCAATGTATGAATCAATATCGGATATATTTTGTATTATAGATGGAGAGAAGGAACACAAATCAAAGGGGAAGAAAAAGAAGAAAGATAAATCGCCATTACCTAAAGCTTTGAATGACAACACAACTAGACCTGATATAGTGCCTGGTAGGCAATTTTGTATCTTGTGTTTTATTATCCACCTTTCTAACAGAAAAACCTGCCTAGTTAGTGCAGTTGATTAAACATTTGCCTGTCACCTGAGCAATCAGGGTTTTACAATCAGTTATGTCTCTTTGTTATTGGCTACAGCCATGTTCTCCAAATGAGCTCGAAACTGAAACTGCTATGCTGTTTAAAAGGCATGCCACACACCACATGTAAAACCCAGTAGAAATATTGACAATATTAACTATGACTTTAAATAACCATCACTTAAAATAACTATCATAGTCACATTTATTATCTACTCTAAATATTTTATATTTCAGGGTTTAGTTCTATATATGGCACAAATTATCCATACGGTACTGCTCTGTTTCTACGGCAACTCCAGTCTCAAGATCTCGCCAACAATCCAATGTTTAACTCAAGACTAGCTTCATCGACACCTGATCCAGAAAAGCATTTAGCTGATTTGTCAGCAGCGGGCAAGCTTCCAGTTAACACAGATCAACAAATGATGAGAGAGGTACCTGAGCGTGATATTTCCACCGTGTCGTCTGTCGGACCGACGACTAATCATGTTCAGAATATGGCCGACATGGTGGATATATATAAGAGGCTTGAGTTTAACAAAGCCACACAACTAAATGAAGCAATGGCTAGAGCAGAACTAGAAAAGTTTAAGGAATTCCAGAGTGCCACTGTGAAACAGTCAGGAAATAGTAGTCAGGGTAACGATAGTGCTGGCCAGATAGGAACACTACCAGATAATGGGGAATCTGGTTCGAATTCAGGTCACATGACAACAGGTCGACCTTCAGAGGGTTTTGTTGGGACTGGTAGTCTAGGCTTTCATGTCCCGCAAGGTCAGTATGTGTTTCAGCCTGTTACCCCAGGCAACAGTTTACCAGCAGGCAATTTTGGACTTAGTAACCAAGACAGTAGTTTAACAGCATTTCAGCCATATCTTAGCCATGACTCTAAAGAAATCTTGCCACCACATTCTTGGATTAGCACTGAAGGTCAAGGACAGCCTCAATTCCAAATTGACCTTCAAGCACAAGGTCAAGGTCACAGTAATTCTTTTGTGCCTCCAAATGCCAACATAAATGGTGGTAAAAATGTTGAAAATGATCTTCCAAATTCAGGGAGGACTGATTTCTCAGGGGTCAGTAAAGGGACTGATTACGTCATGTTGCCACGACGATCAGATCCTACTGAGGGTGAAGGTCATCAAAGTAGTGACATTCCACAGGATGTGAAATTGACGTATGAGAAACAAAATGGACTTTACCAAATACATCAAAAGAGACCCAGTGAAAATAACAGCTCAAGTTGTGAAAGTAAATCAGACAGAAGTGGTTCTGGTGTCAAAGGTCAAGGGTCGCTAGATGAGGTTCCAGAAAGGGATCTACCAGTGAGTGCTTCAAAAACTCCCCTGTCTTCTGCTCGAACAAACTCTTCAAAAGAAGGTACATATCGTCTGGAAGATCAGAAAAATGAGTCGCAGAATTTATCTGAACTTACTACTCCTAGAAATCAAAATAACAGTGGTGCGGGTAGTACAACAACTACAAGTAGCTTTGGTGGAAGAATTGTGTTTATTCCAAATGATTCTAGTACGCAAAATGTGATTGGCTATGTTCCAGGAATTCCCATGATTCCTGGCACGAATCAGCCAATCAGCTTGCCCGGTACAAATGATGCTCAACTTCCTGGCAATAGTGTTTTATCATCAGTGACTGGTCATCAAGGTCAGGTATCACAATTGACCTCTCAAGGTCACATGTCGCAGTTGACCTCTCAAGGTCATGCGGAGGGGTCAAGTTATCAGAGTGTTATGGCTGCTAAGACGATCGCTGCGGGTGATATTGGTGTGAGGAAACTGAGATATTTGCTGAAGGAAATGAAAGAATGCACCAAAGTGTCCAGTAAGTTTATCTTTGCCTAAAGTTTATACTCCTGGCTTATACTCCTGACTTATTATTTTGACTTAAGGGGGTAATTTTGACCTTAAATTTTTTACATGTACTTAAAATTTTCAAAAAATCAAAATTTGACCAACCAAAAGGCATTTTGGCTATAAACTGGTAATATCCAGTATTAAATTTGCTCATCTAATGCTAATTAACACCCTGGACAAAATATATTAAAATAGTTCTTACAATTCATGGTCTTCATGAATGCCACTGTGGATTTTAACCTGAAATTTTACACTGTTCTCTGAGGGCAATAATATAAACTATTGAAACTTAAACATTGAGAACTTTTTATGCCCCGGCAAATACTGATGGGGAGGCATAAAGTGATTGTTCTTCTGTCCGTTCTAAAATGTTAGCAAAACTTTCGAGTTGATGAAACTCATATATTTTTTAAGTATGTCAAGACGTTGCTTTCATATCTGGCATACTTGTTTACCATCATAAACACAATACATTGCCACAGCAATTTAAGACTATTCTACATTTCAACAGAAATATGGCCCCTGAATGACTATTTACTTATCACTACAGCAGGTGTTAAGTGCTGTGTGGTGGCTGTAAAAAGTCGCCATGTACTTCACCTCAGTCAGTCAGTGTAGTTATCACTTATAATTACCTCCCTTTATGGCTAATTATGCGCAAAATTCGAAGTCCAAAGTGTGTCATTCATTTCGGAGTGAGCATATAAGGCTCGTTTGAAGCATCCATTTTTGGGGATGTGGATGGCTTGCACTATGTCTGACTCTTGCGTGTGTGGCTAGGCGCTGCCTCATAGCTGTGTGGCTTCGGTTTGTGTCCTACTATTTAGCTATAATTATGGATAAGCCTTCCACTGGGGCATAAGCATATACTGAATGCAATCTTGTTTTACACCCTGTATTATATATGTGTTACTTACAGAAGATGTTGAGGTGACACGTTTGGTTACAGAGATAGATGAAGCTATCAATGCTATACCACAGTTAGCTACAACCTTTAACCTACAGACTGAGATTGATCTCGCCATACAACCACTCAGGAGTGAGAATAGTCAACTTAGAAGGTGAACTTTGAACTCCTATCCTTATTACAACAAAATCTTAAAAAATATATCTTCTTCTTCCCGTATATGGTCAGGAGTCATAATCCGACTGTATTATGACCAGTTGCAAAAGGCTGCTGTATCCTACAAATATTGTTCAGGGGTCCTGCAGCTCTGGAAAAGTCTGGAATTCGAATTTATTCCGATAGAAAAGAAAATTAACATTTTTGCAAAGGATACAAGTTATTTGTTGAAAATAGTTTAGACTTAGTTATGGTTATTTGAAATAGAATTTTAGCATTAGAACAAAGTTTGTAATAAAATATTTTTGGCTCCAAAAACGGGTTTGCACCTTATTGTTTAATTCTGCACTGCTATTACAATTGTGTATTTTAAAAGATAGAATATCTCATGTTTTGTCAGAAAACTTTGTCTTCTGAATATTTTATGTTTTAAATTGAAAACTTTGAATTCTGATGTTTTATGTTTTGACAGAAAGTGTCAAATTCTGAATATTTTATGTTTTAAATTGAAAACTTTGAATTCTGATGTTTTATGTTTTGACAGAAAGTGTCAAATTCTGAATATTTTATGTTTTGACAGAAAACTTAGACTTCTGAATCAACAAGTGAAGGAGAAGGATTTAGCGGCCAATGATGAACCGAAAGATATCAACTTTGAAAGTAAGATTCTGGATAATTATGATGTTGGCTTAGAATGCGATTTTCATGAAAATAGGCACATAAGAAGCGCCTTGTGATGCAGATTTTAAATTATGTATCAGTCTGATAAGGCTCATTCTAAGTCAGCAATTTCTTGTGCTAAAAATTGAAAAGTCAATTTATGGTTAAATTAAACAAACAACATAGCCTTGTGATAGCTGAGTTGTGGGTTCTAATGTAAAAAACTACTCAATGGACATCATAATACTCTTTTGAGTGGACCTAACCCGGGATAGACTTTGGGCATTGTAGGTTGGATCTGAATCTGTTTGTCAGAGATGAAATAAAAATTATACCGGTATGTAACCACTATGTTCCTTGCTGTATGCAAACTGCAATCAATAACTGTTGTAATGTAATTATTTAAACCTCTCGGTCAAGGATAACCCATGAAGGTGCAAGCACTTATTTCCAATGGGGTCCTGTGTTTTTGCTGAAGGGACAGCAGGTGGAAGAGACAGTGGTGTGATACAAGGTATCCGGGCATGATGCCCTAGCTCTTTCCGAAGAGACACCTTGGTTCTTTAACGTGCCCGGTGTATAGCACCGATACACGCGAGACTACCTCTGGGTTGCTAACCAGTTCATCTCTAGTTAGGTGGGAAACACAGAAAAGCGTTTCAGAAATGATCAAGTGCCCCGGCTATCCGCTCGACCACCGTGCCAATATTGTTCCAATACTTAAGCCTTTATCAGTGCTAAGTAGTGTTAAAGCATAATGGAAAACAAGACAAACTCCAATGAATTTTCCAACATTTCGACTTTTATTAGTCTTCTTCAGGGAAACAAATTGTTATGACTTTTAAGTAGTGTTAAACATCCATAAAATAGTCACATGACTAAAAGTACCAAATTTTTTTCTAAGATAAAATAAATCACAAAATAGTTTAGTATTAATCATAGCTAAGAAATGGTTAATTACATGATATATATCCGTCTTGTTACAGTTATGCATTTACAGACCAGTAATGATACACTACAGAAAGTGTTGAAGGAAGAACGTGAGATAAAGACGAGACTTGCAGCTGAGGTACAATATCTCTATAACGAGATACATAAAATGAAAGTGGAGAAATCGAGATCCATCGCCCAGACCAGCGAGAAGGTAAAACAGTTTTTTATACAGAGATGTCAAAAAAATTAAACTGCTGGTTTTTTCCCAATATCATGATAAAGTTACCATTTTTTTACAATGCCGATCTTAGCCTTTGCCAAGCCTTCATTTGTCCATCAGCTTTCTGCTGAAACATGGCAGGCATATGTGTGTCTCCACCTAGATTTGAACCCTGGTCGCCAAATTAGATGGCTAGCCCGCTAACAACTGAGCTACTATATGCAAAGTTGAATTAAGTGACTGTTGGCATGATGTTGGGTAGTCTCCAGGGTACCGTTTTATCAAAGCATGTACGGAAATTTTAAACTTACGATCAAATTTAAATTCTTTACAATTCTTTTACAATTATAAAATTTGCTAAATGGAGCTGCAATACTTATAAATATTTAATTAATAACTCAATGTAGCAATTATCTGTCCCCGGTTTGAAGTTGTTAAATAATTATAAAGAATTTTAATTTGAACGTAAGCTTACAATTTCCATAAGTACGTTGATAAAACAGGTGACATAAATACTATTCTGCTGTGAGACAATATATAAACAAAAATTGAATTATCACCATTAGCTTCCTTTGTAAAATTTGATGGTCAACATTTGTGATTGTCAGCACTGTTTTTGTTATATATAATCTTAAAGTTATATATTGATCCTTTTTTTATAACCCCGCAAACAAAGTTTGAAGGGGGTATACTGGAGTCACCATGTTGGTCTGTCGGTCTGTTGGTATGTTAGCATCGTGTCCGCTCTGTAACTTTGTCATTTCTTACTGGATTTTAAAATTGCTTGGTACAAATGTTCACCACATCAAGACAGTGTGTCATGCGCAAGACCCAGGTCCCTATCTCAAAGGTCAAGGTCACACTTAGAGGTCAAAGGTTATATAGTCATGCAAATCGTGTCCGCTCTGTAACTTTGTCATTTCGTACTGGATTTTAAAATTGCTTGGTACAAATGTTCACCACATCAAGACGGTGTGTCATGCGCAAGACCCAGGTCCCTGCCTCAAAGGTCAAGGTCACACTTACAGGTCGAAGGTTATATAGTCATGCAAATCGTGTCCGCTCTGTATCTTTGTCATTTCTTACTGGATTTTAAAATTGCTTGGTACAAAGTTTAGACTATAATTTTAAATAATATGCCTGTGTCAAGGCGGTGCTGCGGGGGTATGATTCATCACTCCTTTGATAGCTCTAGTTTTCTCAGGAAATGAACCAGTTTAAGGTGATACTAGAAATGACCTTGAAATCACAATTTTAAAAGTTAGACATTGCAAAGCAAGATCACAATTTTTTTTACACTTCTTATTTTCTTCTCAGGAAACCAATCAGTTGAAGGTGAGACAAGAAATGGCATTGGAAACACAGAAGTTGAAGCATGACCTTGACCTTGTAAAGAAAGGTCATGAAGTGACCTTGAGCCGTATAGAGAGTATAGAGAAGGAGAATCATATATTACAGATCACATTGAAGGAGAGAGATGAGGAGATCACCCGACAGTCTGAGATCGTGGAGTAAGATTTATATATTAAGATCATAGTTTACTGTAAAATCATTAATATTTGTTGGGGTTTAATTTAGTGCATTTCTAATTTATTCTATGTCGATTTTGAGACTCTTCATTCCTGATGGGATCCATGACCATGAGGGACCATATTGAACCAAATATTTCATCCACTGTAAAGTTGTCATTTTTATTATTATTATTATAAGAGAACCAAGCCTTCCTTTTATGTTGAACATTTACGCTAAAGGTCGTACTTAGCATTTTTTGCCTTGGCGATGTACTCCCGATTTAATGAATTAAGGCTTCTGGAATATGGTCATAGTGATCTATGGAAAGCTTCGGGAAAGAAATGAGACAAAATTGTTAAATTCCTGTTCCAAATGCCTCCTAAAGCTCATATATTACAGTACATCACCAAGAAAAAAGTCCATTTTGATTTACGCTTTAGTTTTACGTGTATGTTTATAGGTTAATGAAAGAGAGTATAGCTGAACTTGTTGGAGAGTTAGAACAAAGTCGATCTGGTGAGAAAACATGGGATCATAATAACAGTTATGGTTTACATAGATTGATGAAGATAGTGGAAGAAGAAGCAACTGGGTAAGGCTCCTGATGGAATATTGTAAACCAAGAAATTATTTTGCACAATTTAATTTAGTGGAGTTAGCATGTGGTTGAAATTTGCGAAATTAAGTAGCCACAAAAGTATTCAAAACATCAATAAGGACATTGCAGGAGATTTAAAAACGCGAAAGTTTGTAGGCACGAATATGCCGACATTTTGCAAACCGTGAAAGTTAGTAATCGCGAAAGTAAATTGGTTTACAGTATACATTACTGATATAATAATACTGTAATAGCTTTAAAGAATAAGGAGACTGTAATTACAGTTTGGATCATTGGAATTAAAACACTTATGTGTATTAACCAAATGAATTTGTTTGGTAACCTGTAGCCACGCTGACTGAGCCACACCGAGGCGATTGCCTCTGTAAAAATATGAGAAATTTCCGTAATAAGCAGGTTTTTGAAGAAAAGATTGCCTCAAATATACTCTTGAACAGATTGGCCTCTGGATATGGTCCTGCTTCAGAAATAGGCTGTTTGTTTGAAATTTCACAAAGTATTAAAGAAGAAATTAAACAAAGAAAAATTTTGAGAAATATCCTTGCCAAATATAAATTTTCAGGTAAATTACGCTTAAAATAAAAGTGCATAACTAGTTTCTCAAGAATATGAATGATTTTGGGTATGAATCAACTGGTGCGGGGATAAAATCTACTACAACACCGCTTAACCTTGGCAAATAATTGTTTTTGCTATGCGGGTACATGACATTTAGTATTATGAAAAAATCAAGGAATTTTAGGACTGGAAATCTGTACCGACCCTGTATATAAAGCGTACACTTTAAACTATTGTTACGTACTGATTGAATCATTTTGGTTTTTTTGTCCAGATTCCCCAAAGAACAGACGAGACAAAAGCAGAAAAGGACTCCAGAAAGACAAGCTTTCAATTTTAATAACAGTGATTCCAGTACATCAACAACTCAACTCACTCGTGCGGCACTAGCGTACCACGATCGAAGACATCAGCCTGTCGGTGTTGGAAGACTTTGTCCTGACGGTCGTCAGGGCCCGGCGTCGGAGTCTGAGTTAGATACACTGGTTGAATTACAGGGTAGGGGTAGGAGGAATGAAGAACGCATGGCTCAGGGAATTTTGAAGCCAAGACGAAGAACTTCAAGCTCATCACCTGTTAGGTTACGGAACGAAACACACGGTAGTAATCTCCGTCATCAGAGAACGGAGAGCTCTCCGGCGACTCAGAGAGGTCGAGCCCGGGACTCAGGTGGTCACATCCAGACAGACTGGAGAACTAGATATGGACGAGCAAGGGAGAGAACTATAGGTCAAGAAAGTGATGATGAGCAAGAGTTCTCTCCCTCTAGAAGACATACTCTATCTCCAAATAGGGGAGTTCCATTGGGTAGGGAAAATACTTCTCCAAAAAGAAGAGTTCCTGGATCAAATATGAGAACGAGGCAAGCGGAAGGTGTAGATCAATCTGAAGTGAGTGTTGAACAATCACGGTATAGTGTTACAGACTATTTCCAGAAATATCATCCACAAGATATACCAGTCAGAGGTGTGGACGTGTTAGGAGAAAGGTCACGTCCTCCTGTTGGTCGAACTCATCGTGACATGCAAACACGACAAATGTCGCAGTTTAAAACATCAAGTGAAATTGACGACAGAACTGTTAAATCATCTGAAGCAACCGGTGTGAACAGACATTTGAGACACGGCAAGTTCTTTAAGGGAATGTCAGATGACCAGACTATTAGCGCAATCAATGATGACGACAATGTTTCTTCCGTATCTATGTCATCCGTGACGACAGCAAATACTGTCGATGACAGGAAATTCCGTCGTGGTATTGCTACCTTAGATGCTAATATAGCAAAACTTCAGCAAGCGCTGCAGAAAACTAAATCGATGCTTACTTGACATTTTTACTGGTGTATACATTTATTGATTTTGGTATGCTGTTTCATATAACCCTTTGACGTATTGTATTATATACCGGTAACTCATATCCGTCCACATGTATATTTTATTATTCATCAAGGTCACCTCTCTCAGGAAATTAAATAAATTATATTCCATTTATTTCCTTCCATTTTCAATATACTGGTAATCAGCTTTTTTTCAAGTTGATCAAATTGCAATCTTGTATAAAAAATTGCTCAAATGTAATATACCTACCGTTAATCTCTGGTTTATAAATTCTTTTTAATAATTTCACAAAATATGAAAATACAAAGACTGGAGGTGTTTAAATATCTATACATAGTTGCATGGATAATAGACTTTTCTATTATAATCAAATTATTGTTCTAAAATAACTGAAAATGGATTGTGAAAGCCCTAAATCAACCTGTGTGAAAATTGGCTCATGAAAAAAGATAGGCCGTGTAGCTGGCCGTGTCAACCCTGTCTAGTGGTTTCCATAAATGTATAATAATTATGATAATAAAAAAGACTTTATTTATAGAGGCAACACAGTTGGGCATGCCCAGTCTTCCCTGTGAGCCTTTTTATGATCTCATAAAAAAACAAAATTCTCAAATATATAATGTCCACGAAAAAGAATAGTTTTACAGTTTTGTTAAACAAATGATGGTACAGATTATGGTACAGGTTATATATGATTTTATTGAGAGTAAGTTGAAGCTTGTTACGTGATGATATGATATATGGCTATTTATTATTTTATATTCTTGTTAGTAATGATCATCTGATTTATATGGATGTTTATCAGGTTTCAGTATGTCTGTCATTTCTGTTAATGTTTTTCCTATCTCTTTTCAAATTGATATCATTAATTCTTTATTGCTTACGTTAGGAGAAGATATAGCATCAGTGATTTTTTTACCAATGGTTTAAACATAAATCTCTGGAAACTGTCTTTTCATAGGATAATATTTTGTAGACCAGTCTACAAATAAGGCCTTCTCATTGGCTCATAATTCTTGGTTGACTTTGGTTAAAACCAGTCTAGTTTCTTCTTAGACTGGTTCCAAATCACATCTTGTATGACTGGTTCCAAAATAGTAGTTATAGACATATACCAGGGTGGCCACGGACTCTGGAAAACAGGGAAAATGCCCAAAATAAATTCCCTGCAGGGAAAAATCAGGGAATTTCAAAATTAGGCAAAAATCAGGGAATTATCAGGGAATTTTACAAAATTGGAGAAATCAAATAGTCTTGTAATAGTAAATTTGCTGTTTGTTTCGGTGAAAAAGTACTAAATGTGAATTTTCGTCCTCGCTTCGCTCGCAAATTAAGTTTAATCAATCAAATCTTATCAGGGAGCTGCATAAAGAAATAGTAACATAAAGTTTGCACCATATCCTATATTGCCATTAGGTTTTATGTTAAATAATAAAATAGCCTTTACTAAACCATGATCGCAAATGCCGCACAAATCATGGAAAATAACCTTTTGGTCAGGGAATAATCAGGGAATTTCATTTTTCATTTTCTGTGGCCACCCTGTATACATATAGACATCCTCTTTAGTCGTAGTTTGTTGCAGGTTTGAATCTTGGTAGGGGGGGGCACAACTTACTGATACAGCCAATGGCTTAATAATAGCAATAGTCACCGTGTGTCTGGTGCCATCCAGTAAGGTGTGGGAAAGTAAACATGCTCAGAATCTCACAAGTGGCTTATCCTATCGGGTGACTTTTCAATAAACACATTATTTACCTGCTCCAAAGTATGATGTTTCTACCTATACCAGTGTCAAGTACAAGTATCTTGTTTTAGTTTTCTTTTGAAAACTTAATTCACGTGACATGTTTATAATTGTTTGTCCTGTTTTTAATCCTCGCCTCAAGGTCTTCTTGAATATTATATTACATGTACAGTTAAAATTCTTGCCACACTGAAGAAAAAGAAAAAATGCATGATGCATTTTATTACCGTATTACTGTTTGCTTGAGTTATTGTCCGAAGAAGTTGCACAAAATGCCTCATTGGATGGGTATTGTTAAAGATGTCTAGACTTGAGCTGTTTAAATGCAAATTGCGATGGATTGTCTCGGGTGTCCGTGTATTATTGTCCACATATTTGAAATGATGAATTGTTTGTTTAGTATGTCACTGGTTATGTTAATCTCTTGTTGCTAACATGATAGATGCATGTTTGTATTCAAGATGATGTATCACGGCCTAGATTTTCACCACCCTGTCTGCCTCCTATTTTCGTGCTAATTTATTATTGGGTGGGTGGGGGTGAGAAACTATTCCAGTTTTGGAGTCCTAGGGTTTTTACGGGCTGTATTTAAGTCATTCTTGAGGTCCATTCTTCCTAGAAAAAGTCTGGGTTATATGTGTACTTTCTGTACACGTTGGCTCATAAACTTACTGATTTACAAGCTTAAAGTGTATAGAGCTATATCAGAAGATATTTTTTAAAGAAGTTTCAAAAACTGAAAAACAATTATGCTTTCATATCCATTAGATCATTTGTTTCAGTTTTAACAGAAACTCTCTTTGTGATTTATTTGACATGCAAACTGTCCATTTTCATACGAAAGTGTTCTAGAACACCCTATGAAACTATAAGAATCGTCTCTTTTTTTTTGATGACTGAATAAAAGCACACGGAACCCATCCAAAGTTTTAATTTGCAATTAAGGTAGTCTTGTATCATACTAACAACGATGCAAGTAATTATTTTGACATTGAATGACTGTTAGAATATAGCTATATACACTTTAACTTATTGAAGAGGTTAATGCTTTATGAGCTTATAAAGTCCATTATAAGATCTACATTTTTTTCTGCATGTCCATTTACATAATTTGTCCATGCTATTTCTCTGTGCCCATTCATTAAATTTCATTGTAACTTAATTAGACTCTGAAGCATACATACCTGTGCCAAGCAATATATGGGGGCTTTTGATCACCAATAAATGTTGAGCAAAATTTTTCAAAGAGCTCTTTTTTTTAGATAAAAACGGGGACAATTATCTAGCAATTAATTAGGTACGGTCTAATCTGTTTTAAATTGATGTCCTAAACTGAAATGTAACAGAATAGTATTGTCAGATGTTGTGAATAGATTCTGTCAGGAGGTATTTATCATCCAGTCTATACAACAAGATAATCATCTACAAGTTTACTGTTCATGAATAAAACCTTGTATGCACTGGTATTTGTATGCGTATGACAAAAATTAAAAGGTTTTAAGGTTTTACATTTCTTTGGCTCAGCATTTAACATCGTCTGCAGTTTTTTGCATTCAACTGAGATAGCAGTAAAGGCAGGGTCATTCATTTTATCCCCTACTTTTATGCCCCCTCCCCCCATATTTGATGAAGAGGTACATTGCTTTGCTCATGTCTGTCAGTCTGTCCTCCCGTCCGTCTGTCTGTCTGTAGGCCAAATTGTTTCAAACACTTTGCCCTAGGATCATAAAACATTACATGAAGGTTGGTCGGCAACAGTAGATGACCCCTATTGATTTTGAGGTCAGTAGGTCAAGGTCACTGTGACTTTTACCATTTTTTACACAAAGCATATTCGATGGAATGTCTGATAACCATAGTACTTAGCAAGAATCAAATAACCTTAATCAAAATATTTCATAGAGCACACTCTTCTCTAATATCACAAATTTAACTAAATGTAAAACCTTTGTTAATCATGTAGATGTAGATTGTAGAAGTACCATACCTTCCCATGTATTGGTTGTGATTGTGTATTAGACGCTAGTAAAAATTAAAAAAAATTCTAAGAAAATAATATGAAGAAAATTGAGCAAAGTGACGAAATTACAAAGAATTTTGAATAATTTGAAAAAATCGGCCACCATTTTCTTTGAATCTTCTTTCATTTTTACCTGTTTCTTATACACGATCACGACCTATACATGTGGAGTCACGGTACTTGTCATTTGTGAAAAATCAGCTGGTATACATATTATTTATAGAATTATGAGCCCAGACTTTATCTCAAGAAATAATCACCCTTTAATATTGTTAGACATTGTCAAATTATATACTGACTATTCTGGTCTTAAAATATAATTGGCAGTGACACTTTGCTTACATATTTGATTTGTAATGCCTTATTTTATTTTTGTGAAGTGTAACTGATTGTCTGTTTTGACTTGGAAGACTCTCAATATGTTTTGAGATATACATTGATCTACTTAGGAGAGGTTGTTGCTGAAGTTAAAATAGGTGCTCTTAAGATGTTGCACTATACATTCTACATATATAAATTATGCAGATATAATGGATTAAATACTCCTTGTTATCAATCTTATATTTTTATATCCTCAATGGACCAACTCATTTAAGGCATAAAAATTTACCTTGATGATTTTCTGCAACCTAAATATTGTTATGACAACATCAAAAAAATTGTTATTTTTTGAGATTTTAGTAACCATACTTCTTGGTGTAGCAGTTACTTTTTTTCTATTTGAAAAAAAGGCCATCTTACCCTTCCCTAAATATTTGGGACTTGTTACAAGAAACACACTTTTTTCTAGGCCTAATCCCGCACCAAATACTGTAAATCATAAACTTTTGTAGGGAATTCAGTTTCATGGATTTTGTAGTTCGCCTTCAACCAAGAAATCAAATCCCATCGAACAATAATGTCGAGTTTCTGAAATGCATAATCCACAAATTAATGTCCCATCGAAATGGTCTTTTTTACCCAAACCACAAAATTTCATCCCATTGAAATTAAATGAATTTACGGTATTGTCTTGCATTTATGATGTCATTTTTGCATTTAAGGCGTACATTTAGTTCTGTGGGTGGTAAATATTATGTATGTTGTTGTGACAAATTCTTACATATTCATGATTTAAAATATTACATTCCTCTACCATTGTTAGTGATGAACATAACGTCTGTCATCTGTCAAATGAGAAAATGTAAAACAGGGGCGTAGCCAGTGATACAGGCATATACACATGCTTAATATTAATTTGAAAAGTAAAAGTATAAAAATGACCAAAATGGCAATAAAATCCAAATAATCCCCGATCATATGGACCCCAACCATAAATTTTTCATAATATGTTCAGTCTAAGTAAAAAAGCTTGTTTTCCATAAGTAAAGAGTAGTTTTTTCGTTTATTCAAAATAATGTTTTTGTACTTACAACCTTCTCATTCTAAGTCAGTGACTTATAATTATTATTTCTATAAGTCTGGCAGTGATTTGTCAATTATGTTTGTTAAGAAGATATACTTGGAGTGTATAATGAAGCTTGATGAAAATGTATTGTTCCCTATTTGATTTGACTGAAAATATACTCTGCTATGTGTAGCAATATATAATATATATAATAATGTAATATACATGTATTGATATATTCAAACCTTCTATTAGCATAATGTAACATACTGATTTCTTGTCTATAATTTAATTGAGGTCTGTATTTTCTTAAGCGGGGACAATTATAGATATGTACAAAATGTAGTACTGGTTTAAAGCCTAGGTCCCATTGAGCATTTTTGCCTCGGCGGTGTACTCCCGATTTTATAAATGAGTGTAAGAAGACATTAGGAAAAGGTTCATTGGTCATGCAGGAAGCTACATGAAAGTCATTAAAAAATTGTGAAATCTATGTTCTTGACTCCAGAACCTTGTTTATTTAAATTTGGCGTACAACGCCGAGGCAAAACTTACTCAGTGGGACATAGACTTTAGAACCTAATCTAAACCTTCGGCAAGATACTGTAAAATCATTTAATTTCGTTGGGACGAAATTTCTTGGTTTTGGTAAAAAAGACAATTTCGTTGGGACTTGATTTCGTGGATTGTGCATTTCAGGTAATAAAACAAGGGTCAATATCCATATTCGTTGGGATTAAAGTTCGTGGTTGAGGTGAACCACGAAATCCACAAAATTTAAACCCCCACGAAAATTAATGATTTTACAGTATGAGTGTCTTGCAGAAATTGATACGTTCCAAGCTTGTTATATATTCATAAAGTTTGAGGACCCGGTTAATCACTTAGAACTATATATATCGTGCTAAATATACTCTATGTCTAAGATTTATTGTCTCATTTGTTTATTCTATTGTCATCTGAAAAAAATTTTGTCAATAAAATTATTTAATTTGAAATATTAATATATTTTGTTCTCAATTTTCGTTTCAATAATATTTCTCATATAACATTGGTCAGACTGTTACCATGGCAACCTGGTGATATACAATGTTCAATACTCTGTTGATGCTGATGATAGTCAATAAACATACATAATTGGGTTTCATATGAAACCATTTACAAAATGCTGATTCAGTATTGATAATCACAAAGAACCGTAAAATCAGTAACTTTCGTGGGGGTGTTAAATTTCGTCTATTTCATGGTTCACCTCAACCATTAAATTTAATCCCATCAAACAATAATATTGACCCTTGTAAAGTATTTATTACCTCAAATGCAAAATCAACAAATTAACGTCCCATCGAAATTAAATGAAAGTACAGTATGCGTGCTGAAATATGCAAATGCAAATGCACAACAAAGCCTTTATTTGCCAGTCAACTGTTTGCTAAAACATGGCAGGCATATGCGAGCCTCCCCCCAGATTGGCATCATGCTAACCACTGATTTATGGAAGCACAGGGTTAAAACTGGGGGTTTGTCCATAATTCTATTTTGAATCCACCACATTTCACAGTCAAGCTTATAAGCCGAGCCGAGCATAGCCTTTATTTGCCAGGCATTTGTGTGTCTCCATCTAGCCATCCAGATTTGAACCCGTGTCGGCGGATAAGGTGGCAAGCGCACCAACCACAGAGCTACAGAGGCCATAACAGTGGTTAATGCGCTGGATTTGTAACATGACTTACAGGGTTTGATTCCCTGTCACGGCAGTAAGTACCTTTCAATGATAATTGATGTACATTTACTTCCATACCTGGAGAAGAAGCTGGTTCCATGTAGAAGTGCAAGTTAGTACTGGTAAGAATTACAGTCCAGGAAAACTAATAACTCACACAGTTAATTTTTGGCTTGTTTGAGACTCAAGGAATATTCAATTACATCATATGTGCATCACTAACCAAATGAATGGAACCTATGACCTTCAGGATGGAACCAATGACCTTCAGGATGGAACATATGACCTTCAAGATGGAACCTGTGAACTTCAGGATGGAACCTATGACCTCCAGGATGGAACCTATGACCTTCAGGGTGGAACATATGACCTTCAGGTTGGAACCTGTGACCTTCAGGATAGAACCTGTGACCTTCAGAATGGAACATGACCTTCAGAATGGAACCTTTGACCTTCAGGAGAGAACCAATGACCTTCATATTGGAACCAATGTCATTCATGATGGACCAATGGCCTTCATATTGGACCCTATGACCTTCAGCTTGGACCCTATGACCTTCAGAATGAATGTGACTAAGGGCATTCAGGACAAAGTCTTTGCTCTTCAGAATGGAACTAACGACCTTCAGGATTGAACCTATGACCTTCGGTGTGGAACCTATGATCTCCAGGTTGATAAAGCATAGTCTGTACGAAATTAATACAAAGTGTTTGCTACATTCTTATAACGTGACCCATTCGCTGACCCCTCGAAATATGTATAGTCGTGTCACTTTCATGGTAAGAAGTGTTAAATTTCAAAGGAATAGGGTAGGTGGTCCGAGTCTTACAATAGCAGATTAAATCCCACCGCTGCCACCAGTGTTCTATTTCGTATTATGGGGATATATAGCCACAGAGTAGGGAGTGATCACAGCTTTGTTATAGATAGTATTGTAAGAATGAGTTCCACACTTAGTAAATTCCACATAAATTTAATTTCAATTGTCGTTATTGTTTTAGTACAAATATAATTTCTCTCTTTCGAATGACTACAATTTTTGTGTTAGTGTTCCAAAATCTTATTAATACTATAAAAATCCTGTTTCTTAACTTAGCTGGCCTGACTGACCGTCCTACATGAATTCTGGGCCCCACTGACCATCCTAGAACACAACTATAATATGGCCCTACTGACCATCCAACTTGTAAACTCGGCCCTTCTGACCACGCACTAAGGTTTGCTGTGACTTTTATACCCTCCCTCCCAAATATGGGGTATAGCACCATATTTCTGTCAGCACCTTCCATATAAAGGGGGTAGCGTACTAAATAAAAAAGGGTAGCCCCCATATAAGGAGTATAGCACCATAAATCTTATTGGTAGCATACCTGTCTATACTATTCCTGGAAATCTATTAATAACCCAACATGCTATCTCCTTTGTTCCGAGAGACAGAGTTGCTTGCAGAGGTCACCAAGGTGAACCGTGTGCAGTCACTGGAACACTTAAACTTTGACCACGAGAGAGTGAGGAATACTCAATATTCCTATAAAGTAGATATAGATATATAATGCACCATAACACATGTACCTATACCTCGAAAAACACAACAGAAGGTATGCCTTTTAAAAAAACTACAACAAAAACAACAGTTTAATTGCTGGTCTGAAACATGTTTTCCTTTAGCATGAAACACACGAGCTTCTGTTTGATAATCAATTTGTTCACAGAATAATAACTTTATATTTGCATTATTTTATAAATTACAGAACCTTTTATGAGACTACATGTCCGCTTGTGCATGCAAATGAACATTGAAGTCATGTTTGAAGACATTTTATGTTTGAATTAAACCCACCTGCATCATTCTCGTTGAAACAACATTCATCTGTTATAATAAAATCTCTTACTTACACTCTATGCTAACAATTATATTACATGTACATTCTAGCGACCAATTAAAAATATAATCAATTAGAGATGATGACTATCAAATTAACAAGCTGTACATAATGGACAAGTTTTGAATAATTGGCTGCGTTTTAAATATATTAATAAAGTAACTAAAGGGCTAACTTGAAATATACAATCAGACCGCGAGGACATTGGCTTAATTTAAATCGACTGAATATGCGTACTGTGACATCGTGGCTGCTGAAGACATACGTAAGCATAAGCTGATTCTTCAAACCATTGGGATACCAATAGTTATCAACCATACAGCATTTGATAGTCACCAAGACACACTACTCCTGCATGCTAGTGATTTTTCACGATAAGGAAAATATAAGAACATACACGTTTTGAATGCCAAGGGAAACAACTCTTGTAAGAATTTGGCTGATAAGATGCAACGATAACAGAAAGTAGAGCAGTACAAGTATCACCCCCTTGGCCGCACGCACCAAACAAACTTTAGAAAACGTATAACCTGCGTATGTTGTCTCACCTTTTTGGCGTTCAGCATATTGACAGTACCATCAGTTAAGTGGAATCACGAGACGATGCTGTTACAGAAACTGTAAAACTGGTGAGAGTGGTCTACAGCTTTTTCCAATGCTTCCAATGAGTTAATCGGACCAAAAGGGGTTTGTGTTTGGTGTTTCAATTTATCTACTTCATATAGAGGGAAAGATGTTGTCCCTTTTCAGCTGTAGACAAATCATTTGGAAATGGAAAATGGCAATGACAAACCATGTCTTTAAATGTTCGCATACGAATGCTGCCTAATCTGCGAGGACCTCCAGTTGCTGTTTTTACTTGTCTTCTTTATATAGCATGTACATTCCATAGTCATAGTGTCATGAAAAGGTCATGATTGTTTCAGCGTTCCAGTGCAACATTTTTACGAGAGACTCGCATAAATTATTTATTATTACTGGTTGTATTTTATTCATTATCTTAAACATGGTATTGACAGCAATGACATAAAGTTTGAACTAAGAACAATTGCCACTGACGTTTTAAACAATGTTAATTCGACAATTGAAGTCACAATTGTTAACTGACACGGTACTAGAATCTATGTGCTAGTATTGAATGCTAGTTTGTCTGTATTTCTACATTGTTATTATATCATAAATATTTCAAATTATGATAATTGTATGTGTCATTAACTTTTGTTTCAGGAATGTTAATTTTTGTGATACCTTTCAGAAACATGCAAACAATTTTATAAACTCCTCAATCAAGTTCTTGGTATGGTCGTCTTGCAGGGTACATGCAGCATTCTTACGTGATAGATCAAGCTGCAGCATGCACATTTTCATTCAAATTACTGAAATATTTGAAATAAGATCTCAAAAAATACCACAGAACTAGTCGAGAGTTTCAAATGTTTTTGTTATGCTTTTTCACATGAGGAAATACATATCGCAATGAGGACAGCTCCAAATACAGAATTTAAGAAAGTCCCTATAGTTCTTCAATGATTATCTTCTCCACAAGTTTGGATCCACATACATGGGCTCCAACAAATGGTTTTGAAATGTTACATGGCCTCCATTTGGCCAAAAAACTATCCACTAAACTCGTTTCCAAAAATTGTCATTTGATCAAAGTTCAATTTTATTAGCAAATCGGCATTTATACAATGCATTTTCACATTAACAAAACATATATACAATACAAGTGGTCACATATACATAAATCTAAACACAAAGCATGCAAAAATAACAAAATTTAACATATAAATTAAATTCAAACATACAAAATTCATTATTCAAGAAGCAGGTAACGTGTTAAGCTTTTCTTGTCTTAAAACTTAAAGTAAAGAATCATGTATAATTTTTTCAATATTTCGTATGGTCCTATTTTTGATAACAATCTACCAAATTTTATACATTTATACAATATTTTTGTTTCGTAGTTCATGATGTAAAGGACAAAAGGAGATAAGACGGTCTTAAGATTTTATCTTTTCTTTTCTCGTATAACCTACATATGTAGATTGAAATACATAATATCATAAGACATGGACAGAATGGTAACCGCGATTTATGAATTGAACTAGGTCATTCATGTTTTATACCATCAAATAAGATGTGAAACACCTATGACATAACATCAATCAAATATCAATACAGCACTGTTAAACTTTTAACATGACACCCAAAAGATCGTGTGTTGACATGTATAACCTGATGAATTTCCTTTGGCAACTCGGGGAACATGAGCGCTGTGTCGTGACTTCTAAGTTTGTTCAATCGAGAAGAAACTGTCAAACATTCGAGTAGTATCCGTGTGGTTTTTGCTTTCAACCCGAGTATTGCCAGATTGTCGTAGAATATCAAACGCTTCATAAATGCTACGTGATTCCAGACAGATGATGAAAAAATATTTCTGCGACCTTATGCGTGAATGCTACAAGAGATGCCAGAAATATTACTTCATGTTTTGTGAATCTGCAGGTTCGTGTTCTCATGGTGCTAAAGAAGGAAATGAAGATTGCAAACATTGTTAATTGATACTTAAGATTGAATTAGACCATTTTTTTACCAGGAGAAGTACATTTATCCACATGAAGTTCAGAACCTGATATTAGTTTTCATATAAATGGCCCCAAAAAACTATGATCTATAAGACCCCCATTACTGACAAGCACGCTTAGCTTCTATTTTCTCTTAAGTGTGCTTGTTAGGTTGTGTTTGGTGCCATTTATAAACTTGAAAATATCAGGTTAATTCCTGTGATTTATCAACTTGCATTTAGTTCTTTGTTAAAATTATCGTTGATTTATTCGAGAAATTTTAATTATTTAAAGCATGTTGTCCATGTATGTTATTTCTAAGATTCCATTCATTCTTTGATTTGTCCAGCTCCATTCATTAATATTTTGTAAAGAGAGAAAATGTGTCTCTTTACTTATAAATGAGTGAGTCTGCGTCATTTGTTTTGAATTGGTAGTCACAAAATAAAATTCAATTTCAATTATTTATTTTATTGTTTCTTCGTAAAGTAAGACATTCAAATTATTTGCCACCGTGATTGTGAAAGCGAAATTAATTCAGTTTGTGAATCACTGAATCACTCACCATTCACGGCTGTTTAAAGGCACGATATTTGGATTTCGTTCAAAATGATTCACTAACTTCGATAAATAAAATGTTTTTCTTTTAGAAAAATAAACACAGTTACACAAACATCTGACAACCTTTCGTCTTAATCACTCGTTGCAAAATGCTTCCAACGGAGATTATGGTCCGTTTTATATCTGTCTATAAATAGGTCACTTAGTAATTTGCATACGAAATTGACCAAATATAGCCAATCAGGTGCGCTTACAACATACACCGTATTAAAGTTAACTAAGTCGTTATTGCAACTACAAGGGTTGTCCCAGTAAATCGTGTACTTTGCTAATAATTGTCTTATACTATTAGCTTTGAAGTAAACCCGCGTATTTCATTTCAATGATGATTACTGCATCAGTGTTAAATCATTCGAACGAATTCATAATTCAATGCCTGTTCATTTCGACTGGGGAAAGATTCTTATTTTTCTAATTTGAATAATAAATGCCCAAAAGCAAACAGTGGTAATTTCATTTAATTTACCTTTTTGATTGTCTTCAGCAATATTGTCCGCGACTTTAATTTTGTATTTTTGCCCCTAGATAATCACTGACAGTGGTCCCATGCTGACCTCTAACTAATTAAAGAAGAGAAATATATTTCTTTAATTGTGTTATTTGTAATAGAAAGTATCAACGCTTCAAGTTTTGGAAAACAATAGACGTTGTGTTAATTTTTAAAATCATAAATTATGAAAACAGTAGATAAAGATCTTTAAGTCTGTAACATTTGAGAAAAACAATGTTTCTTGCATTTAGCCACCAATGATAATTTATGGAGCCATTTTTTTTATCGTAAAGCCAATTTCTTAGTTTAAATCGTATTTTCCCTATGTCACGCGTTAAACAAAAGTTGTGACTATTGCAGTGCACAATTTTGACAGCGGTAAAATCTACGCTGTTGTAAGCGCACCTACATGTCAAAACAATTATTGATTGAACTGTTGTAGGATGTTAAACCGCATTCGATTGGTCGAGCGAAATTCTTTGCATACCTTCTCAATGTAAAACGCATTACGATTGGTTAAAATTTACTGCTAGACTACACGATACTTACATTTTTACATGTACACTACTTTGGTGGTGAATCATGGTGAATTGGGATATAGAAAAGAATTCATGCTTTAATAATCGGAGCTATTTGGTGTTACGCTTCAAAAATTTGATGTAGATGACAGACAGCGAAGTAGTGAAGCACTCGGTTTAAAAATTACGGTGTGTGTAGCATCGGTTCTAATTCGCATGTGTAAACAGCGGTCTCTTAGGACTGTGGCTAATAAATATGGATATTCTACCAAGTGGTAATATTTTTCGTGAGTTACAAGTTGTTCACGATACTGGCTATTTCTCGGCACAAGCATCGCTTGAGGACAGATGGCAACAGGTACATATAGTTTTCAATGCAATTACATAAAAAAAACTTGTCTTGCTAAAAAATTTGAACTCCATCTCTTGGAGTGACGACAACGATTTGATTTCTATTCGTCAGTATATAGTAATGTAATTGTAATATGTGCAGTTACATACTTGACTCACATTACACACTGTTACAGATAACATGTCATTGTTTACATACATTACTTTGATGTCTATGTTCATGAAATATTATTATTAACCAGTTAACACAGGCTCTGTACTAAAGCAGCAATTTTCAAAGTTACTCAAACCCCTTATAACTGCTAATTGGATTTTAATTGGTAGACCTATAAAAATTGAAATAAGCCAATCAGTAGCATATTTACAATATATGTGTATTACATGTATATATAAATGATACAAAGTGTTAAGACACTTAACACATGTTTTGTTAAATAACTACATGACACATACTTAAGACTATTTCCTTCTCTGGCATCCTGGTTGTAAGTGTCTTGTTTTCGATACAATTGTTACATACTATGAATATTTTACTACAGCTGTTTCTCTACTTGTCAATTTGTCAAACATACAGAATACAGATACATGTGTTCTACTTGTTGTAGAAAGGCTCCACATCCCCCTACACCAAATCCCTAAAATTTTGTTCAGTATATTAAATTAATACTAAACCACTGTCAAATCATTTAATTTCAATAAGACCTTACATGTAATTTGTGGATTTTGCATTTTAGGTAATAAATACAAAGGGTCAAAATTATAGTTTAATGGGATTTGATTTCGTGGTTAAAGGCGAACCATGAAAATTAATGATTTAACAGTATTAGTTCTCCTGACACTCTTCAGTGTGCATTTAACAGAAAATTACAGAAAATTATGTATGGCCCTTCAAACCTTGAGGGTCAAGATATGGCTTTTTGGAATTAAACCCCTACTCCCAAGTTAAATGGACCCCTTGCAATATAGGGGGTAGCCAGCGTCTCTAGCCTCATGGGTACGTCATTTCAACATGATTGCTTGAGAACATTTCTGAACGGCTTTCAGGCATCTGGGGTTCACTCTGTCAGTCTGTGGCTTCGTATTAACTAAGCCAACTACAATCAGCAAAAATCTTCAACTCCAGTCTGCCCTAGTGTTAATTAAATTTCACCCTCTATAAGACTCTACATACTGGTTGGTTGGGACCTTGGTCCTTAAGTCAGCCTTTAATTTGTCACTTGGAGGAAATATTTCCGAAACAGCAATCAGTAGAATAAATCTAAAACCACAGTCTTAAACGCTCCATCATTCAGACTTGTATTAGACATAACCTCGTATTACTGTTACAATATACCGGGCTATTGGTCGACAGAGAAGAATAGGAAATCAATTGTTGTCTACCAACAAACAATAGTTATATTTCATTAACAGCCTATACTTAAGCCTAATGAGTTTATTGCAGAATATCACATTTAGTTCCAGATTTAATGATAGTCGCCAATATTTAATGACAATGAATTGGATATTCTATTCTATTCTATTGTGCTAGTAGCCGTCTGCATTGATGTATCTCTGTTGTTCTGTTGTTGACCATTGTCGTCTGCTTGTTTGAGTGTTGATTGTGATAACATATGATAAATAAGGTTATATTAATATGTACATGTGTGTATAGGAAGAAAATAATTATTAGGCCTAAAAAATATGGTTGTTTCCTGTTGGAAAGTGATAACGTATGAAAATAAGGTCATATTATGTACACTACAGGCAGTACATGTACCGTATAGGAAGAAAATTATTATTAATATTAATAACATACATTATTGAATACATACATAGTAGACTACAATGCAACATGTTAATGAAAAGCTACTGCTAGTACATTTTATGTACTGTAAAATCATTTATTTTCAATGGGACAAAATTTCGTGGTTTTGGTAATAAAGACCATTTCGAGGGGTTGTTATTTCGTGGATTTTGCATTTCGGGTAATATATACAGAGATCTGAATATTTTTTGATGGGATTTGATTTTGTGGTTGAAGGTGAATGTCAGAATCTACGAAATTTAATCCCCCGTGAAAATTAATGATTTTATAGTATTAACAAGGAAGTTAACGAGTCAGCAGTTTTGTCATCCTCGTTACTAGTCGTATAAATTAATTGTTTATTAAGTGGTTTGTGTATGTAATAAACAGTAATCAAGTCTAGGTGGAGAAATATACCAAGTACCAATATACTCTGCTGCAGTGTTGTAACATATGTGTAACAATTTAGAATGTTAGATTGAGTATTTGCTGTTTCTGTCCGCTGCTATACTGTCCTGAAGCTACCCAAGGCCAAGCTGGCTTGGGGCAGAAGGAAAAGTTTCTACACCCCCCCGCCCTATTCATCTCCGATGAATTGTAGAATATTTGGACCCAGATCTCAGATTGTAACTTGCATACTGTATAAATGGTATATTTCCTAGTAAATGGCTGGTGTTGGAATAATGTGACCGGATAGTTTCCGTATGGCTGTAATATGGTTGACCAGTAGGTCTTCAACCCCCCCGCCAACCCCCTCCCCCCCCCCCCCAAAAAAACCCTCAAAAACTATTATTGTTACGACATTTCCAAATTCTTGTTGGTGTCATACATATTCCCATATGCATTTTACATATGTTAGATATATAAGCCAAGCTGCCCTCGTATGTGACAGTTTAACGACAATTTGATGTTTTAAATACGCTCACTAAAATGTCATTGTTTCATTAATTCAGTAAAGAAATGCCATGCCGTATTTGTCACATTATACATTAACCGTTGTTTTCTCATTAGTTTACCATTCTGGGCAATCAATTATTTTCCAATTAGAATTATTGTGATGTTGAGAAAATAGGAGAAATGTGAACAGATGTTGGGACGATATTTGGTGTATTCGTTTGTACTTGCAAAGAAATTGGTTAACATATCTTATATATCAATATGACAGATATCAATATTGACTTTGAGCAATTGAATTTGTCAAGGAAACGATACGGTATATATGAAGTTGGTGTTATTGCCACTGTATTAATGTAACTGGTTGTATGTTTTAACTGCATATCGGCTGGTTTTGCACAAAAGCTTCACGGCTTGTGGATTTATGTATTTATATAATAACAAATGCAAATATGGGAATAGCTGAATTATGAATTAAGCAGTTTGTCACCAGGATAATTTTACTACATGAATAAATACCATGTATTTAAATATTGTACAACATGTACTATGTGACTCCATATAAGCCTTAACACACAAACTAGCTGAATTGAACAACGTGGCTTGAGTGTTTGCTTAAATCCTGAAAGGGAGAAATGATCAGGAATCTGTTTCGTTTTTATGTATTCAATTCAAACAATATGTCCTGCCGTTGAATATATAGGAACTTTAAGTAGCTTATCAAAATTTCCTTTCAAATCCGCAGATAAAGGAAATTTCGGAAATTAATGAAATTTTGCAAACTTAGCAAAATTTATAAATTGCTAGAATTTGCTGTTCTGTTGTTAGGGAGAAATTATTGTTCTTATAATTTAGCTATCAAAATTTCTTCCCAGATTCCGATAACAGAAAATTTGAAAAATTTGCAAAGTCAGCAAATTTGTAAATTGCTGGAATTTGCTTAAAAAATTCTGTTGTCAGGGATACGTTATAGTACTCATAATTTGCTTAACAACGAACACTTGAGATGCTCTTGACATCTGCCTTACCTCACACTTGTTGTTTACATTTGTCAACATTGTTTACTATAATATAAACATATAGATCAAACTTAATAATGAACAGTTCACTGCTTATACCTGTGTGTACCAGAGTCAGTTTGTGGTATTAACCGGTAATGCACTGCGTAAGCAAATTGCTTTGGAATGCATCTGCATAAGGATTCATTAGGAATTTAAAAATTTAATATTTAGGGTCCGACGTCTGATAATTTTGCACAGAAACTGAATTTTATAAATGATGTAAGTTTTTAACAGAAAATGACCCATCAAACCAAATTCTTGAGGGTCCAAATGTGGCTTAATGCAAACTTTAAAGATCACAACCCCTCCTCCTGGTTGAAATAGAAATCACTGTCTGACCAATGAGTGTGTGATGCTTAAACTGGTTTGAAAGTTTCGATCAGTGTATTGGTACACCACTATGGTATGTCTTAGTTTATCTATGTAACGATTTTTGTGTTTCACAAGATGACACTGCTTGATTACGCTTGTACAAATCTATGTTACTATTATACGATTTATTGCCCAGTGGCAAAATGTGTCAATTACAGAAATAATGTAACGACTAGTGAATGTTGATGTTTATAAATGTCTCGAGGCAGGGTACGGGGTTAACTAGCATATATTAAAGGTTGTTCGATGGTTAAGATGTCGTATCACCCTCTTAAAGTGCAAAATGACTTAATCACGATATCGGATCTTGTTGACAGCTCCTTGTTGTTGTTGTTGCTTGTTTGTTTAAAGATAGGTGAGAGCAGTCTTAAGAAAAAATATTGAAATTGAATAATTTTGATCTTCAAATTTTGTGACATGTTCTTGGAAAATGACACCCAGCTGCCTGGCAGTTTTTAGGATAAACAATAACACCTTGATAATAAGTACACCCTCTTCAATAGGTCCCTTTTGCTCTATGCATTACAAAAAATGCTGTGCGTAGCCTTTTTTTACAAGTCAGCTTTCTGCTGTGTATGGCTGGCATATGTGAACATGGACCATCCGGGTCGCCGGTTTAGGCGGCAAGCAGACTAACCACTGACCTCATAATAATGAAGGCCACAGTATAATTAGCAGTATATGTACTTAAATTTCAGACCACCATTTTCAGACTTCTATAAAGATTATTCAATCTCCCATTTTGAATTGAAATTGATGTAGATCACTTGGTAATATTTTCTCTTTTTGATTTTCAAAGCGAACTTAAATGTATTTCTAGGCTCAGGTTTCAATTCGTCAAGTATGCTAACAGAAGTTACAAATTATTCAAGGCAACAATTATTCTTTGTATACATACAAACTTTCATTTCTTATTCATAAAATTTTTGAGGGCTCAGTGCAAAACTATAATAATAACTACATCAGTTGATATAGGCATGTACCATAGTTTTGCACAGAGCCTTCAAAATGCTAAACACTTATTGAAATTGCCTACATGTATGTATATAATGCTGTACATTACTGGAATAGTGTTGCAACTTTTAACATCAAAGCACTGTAAATGGGTAATAATTTTGTAGTTGGTGTATTGTTTATATAATTGTATTTGTAATTGTGTGCTACAATATTATATAGCTTTAAATATTAGCAATGAGCTGACAAAACATAATGGCAAAATGCATGCTACATTGTGCGTTACAAAAAATGCTGAGCGTAGCCTTTTTTGCCAGTCAGCTTTCTGCTGTATATGGCAGCCATATGTGAACATCCACCCGGGTCGCCGGTTTAGGCGGCAAGCAGGCTAACCACTGAGCTCATAATAATGAAGGCCACAGTATAATTAACAGTATATGTACTTAAATTTCAAGATCGTTGTTTTTTTGGGGGGGGGGTTTAAAAACCTAATTTGTATTCTCACATAAATGTTTTTTTAAATTAAGCGGTTCTTGCCTGTTATGTGGGATCTTAATGATAATATGATCACTTTAGTATGTTTAAATTGCCAGCCGTATAATACGCATAATATAGGCTAATATTTGGGAATGGTCAAAACTTGCATAGTTGTGAATGTATTCGGTATTAGAGGATTAAAGAAAAATGACCCATAGTATGGTATTTATGTATTATACCCAATGTGACCCTGACTCGCTAGAATATTGTATAACATAACTTGACCATTTGGTCCTTAAATCTCACACTTCAATATTTATATGGAATGAACCGTAATATTAATATTGATATTGTATTTTATCTATCGAGGCGCCGACCCTGATGACCTTGGGACACACCCTGCTGATGACTATCCTCAAAGTTCTATAAACAATTTAATTTACACTAGCCCTTTACTCCAAAGGGATATGACACTGATCATTTTCATACTAGATATGACATTAACCCTTTACCTAAAAGCCCTCCCCTGATTTCATATATAGCTAGGCCAATTTGACACGAGCCTGACCTTTTGATTAGCATAATTTAACAGTCGATATACTGTCTATGTTTATAAATCGAATGTATGTTTTCATAATCTGGGAGTATCACAAAGACGCTCGGGATGTAATACAAACACAAATCTGAAATACCAATATTGCACGATTTGCTTTCGGAAATTGATACATTCAAAGCAAGAACCTTGTAATATATTTTTGCATAAAGGTCAGGCTCAGGTCAAAATAGCCAAGCTATACCACATCTTCATATTGGATATTTGACATTAACTCTCTACCTAATAGACCCCTCATTTTATCTACAGTATATGTATGTTCTAATAAGACTCAGAGATATATTGTGTAACCCATCTACATTATGGTTATTTAGCATTCCGATATAATGCAACAACCCCTTAGCGTAATTATGTTACAATCAACCACTATAAAAGCCATCCCTTTCTATTTGTCACAATTTTTTTCTGCAATTATTCATGGTAGAAAAATGTTCAGAAAAATTAACTTTGTAAAAATCGATTGACAGTACCAGCATTATTTCCCAATCTGCCTTTCTTAAGTTAATGTCTCGGTGCTTTGAATTTAATTTTTTTTAAATTCCCGGATTCTCTCAATTTAAGTGCAGAAAGAATTTTATTGAGAGTACTCTGTGGATTACATTTTGTACATGGAGGCTTTATGTATAATTAATGCATGAAATAACATACCTTTGGTTCACGCTGAACGTTTCCCAGTGACCGCTGCTAATTAAACAAACATCTGTGCAAATATAAGTTATCAATTAAATAGCCTTAATTAACCTCAAGTATAAGGCAAATGAACCCCAAAAGTATTTACAGCAGCATCATTTGATAAAAGCTAACACTAACTATTCATGGTAAACTCAGGTATCTTCCGCTATTTATTTAATCAGATAAACCCATTAGACTTTCATAACACAAAAAAACTCCTGCAAATTTTTCTTCTAACATCTAAAGGCTATTTCTCAAGAGGATAAATCGTTTTTAAGTTTTTTTGACCAAAAAGACAAATTTTTGTGTCCCTATGGTTTTTGTAATGACTTCGAGATATTTCTCTAAAAATGTGGTAATTTTATTATTTACCCATGATTTGTGTTAAATTGTCCAACCTAACATTACAGTGTCGCATTTGGTATTTCATTGACAAATGTAAGCTTTCTAAATGACCCCATATTATCTTTCAATTTGTATTCGCATGTTAGAGGTCTGAAATTCACTTGATACTTGCAAATCTTGCGTTACATATGATCATAATACGAGGGTCAGTCAAGAAAAACTGAGAGTTGTTAAATAAAGCCTTTAAAATGTATATAAAATTATAGTTTCTACCATCTGTCGTCAAATATTATCCATTTCGGATATTCTGATGAATTACGTGATCGGATATAGGCTTATAAATAAAGTTGCTAAGCAACCAAAGAACTTCTCTAAAGGGTATGCGTCGAACGTTTATTTCAACTTTATATAGCCTAATTCAATACAACTAACATGTGTATCTTGTAGAATCGTATATATCAAATAATAAGGGGCGTTTGTTACAGAATGGTCACTAATGCTCTATTGTTCAGTTGCCTAGCAACAATTTTACCCGTATTTTATCGATTTTCTCGGCATGTGTTCTTTGCATTGCCATGGTATTCTAAAACTAATCACTGAATTCACAATTTCTGCTCAGAAGGATTATGAATGTCTCTAATGGAGTCCAGTGACCGTTATAGAAATAAGAAATATAACTTCGCTTTTGAAAAACATTATGCGTTCTTTTGGGCGGAGTAAAATTGTGGTCTCAATACCAACAAATAAAGTGATAATTGATAGTTCCATCAAGTATATTTTCTATATTGGAGGAACAAATCAACAATAATTAAGTCAATCTGATAGATTAATGTATTAAAAAATAAAAAATAAGTTTGAAAATGTTCGATATAACTTTAGGTTCCCATAGCAATGCACAATTGTGTTCTACAGACAGTGCGAACGCATACCTTCGAGTTGCCTTCTTCGGTTGCCTGGCAACAAGAATCAAATTTTCATACCCAAAATTGGTATTCGCCATAACATCGATGAGATACCATATTAAACGATAATGTATAGACAATATATGAACACTTATTACCCTTATCATTGTTCACCAACTCTCAGTTTTTCTTGACTGACCCTCGTATATATTATTTTAAATTAACTGAATTAATACTTTTTAGAATGTTTTTTTTGTCACTCCCTCCTAGGACTTGATATTCATATCTTTTGTTGATTTACTCCATCTAGCAACCGAAAATGTTGTCAAATTTCTGCCTGTGCCGTAGATTCGTTTGTCTAATTCCCCCTGTACAGTATCCCTTTGTATCTCCCGAATGGGCATAATATTGACTGGTGCATAATAATGTTTAACTCCATTAAATTGCTTTTACCAAGAATGTCATTCAGTTTCAACAGTTCTGCTCTGAACTTTAGGTCTGCTATATGATGCATATCCCCCGCAGTGATCATAATTTCCCATGTTGATCGCATGCCGCGTTTTCACGTATACTCCCTTACAGTATTTCTAGGTGTTATATAACAACATGTAGTGTCAAGTTATTTCAATGACTTACATTAATTCTCATCATAATCATATGACTGCAACGTTTTTCGATTGAAGATAAATTATGCGTGGGAAATGTTTTGATGGTTTTAAATTAGTCACATAATGAAAACTAATTGTAGTATGTGATCACAAACTGGTGAAAATATCTGATGATGTAATTATTTATTGTTAATATGTTTTGTTTGATCATGCAAATGTTTGTGTTTAATTACATTTCTGTTTCATCTAAAATTTGTATATGGGGTTGTCATCAAAAAGTATAATATTAAAAGTGGATGAAAAACAGATTTTTAAGATCAAAGTAATTTTTGAAGTTTTTCTTCTGTGTCAAGGTCATGTTTAAGGGTCAATGTCACTGTCAAGGATTTGTTGTTGAGGTCATAGACAAATTATGTTGAAGTTATGGCCACTCAATGTAAATATAAGGAGTCAAGGCCACGCATGGCAAGCAGGTCAGGGTCACTGGAAATGTTAGGGTCAAGGTCACATCAAAATGTTTCAGGTCAAGGTCAAACACAAGGTCAATGCACTCTAACCTCCATGTTGTAAAAAATGATATTATGTTCAATGTACAAAAAAGTGCTAGCATGACATTGCAGGAAATCAAAGATGGCTACTGGATATTATTAATAATATAATTGCACATGCCTTAGAATAACGTTCTGCGATGATATTTCTCTGATATCAAACAACAGATTTGATGCCAGTATTGTATGAACAACACAATAACATAATTTCCTTGACAATTATCATCTAAGATTCAGTGTGTTTGAAGGATTGATTTGATATTTTCTTCAAAAAGACATGAAAAATTAATTTCTAATGAGCGAGTAGTGTAGAGTTTCCCTCCATATTTCTGTGATCTATTTTTAGCATCAAATTTCCAGAAGAAATACCATGTCATGCTGATGAAGGCAAACATGTTTGCAATTCAATGATTAATATAAATGAGTGTCTTTGATTTTCCTCAGGAGTGGATGTTTTTTAGTCCTGATTGATTCTACAATTTGTTTCATGCTTGCTGGGTATCGAGTGCTTTTTACAGGGATCAGCCATTGTTGCTTGGAACATTTTAGGATCAGTCATTTTATATAGCTCTCACTTTATGGGATCAGTTATTAATGTCATTACATATGTTTTTTTGAAGGAATAAAATCAGCATATAAAGTACTTAACTTCAAGGCATGTGAAACAAAGTTGATTAAATGAAATAGTTGCATTTGAAAAAAATTAAGATATTGTATGGCTAATTGTGTACGACTCATTTCTTTATTTTCTGGACACGAGACAAACTTAATGTCTACATGCAGTTACCTTGGTGACGTAATCTCGTCTTGCAATGTTTCTGTATTATACTCTACATGTTATGCAATGTTGTGTTGACCCTCGTACCGGATTGATTGAAAGTAGGCTACAATGTTATGCTGGCCTCATATTATCATCGTAGCTTGATGCACCTGTGACGAAAAGTTGATACATTTCCTTAATGGTGTTTTCAACATTTTAATTCCTTATTTGTCTCATGGCTGTGAACTACTTTCTAAAGTGAAGATAATATCTCAATAACTTTCAGATACCAGATAAAATACGGATATAAATTGTCTGTCTTCCGCTTGTAAGATATAATAGTGAAGGTCGTCTGGAGTGCCAGATGTGTAAAAACTATTATAAGAATTTTCTAAAGTTTCTTCTAGATATATGTAAAACATTTTCATGATTATATCTGATCAGGTATCCACATTGAAAGCCTGAAAGTAGAGTGTTTGCTTCGAGTGCAAGAGGTCGTGGATTCGATACCAGGCACATGTAGTGTACTGCCCATTCAATAAGTAATACTAATGAGGGAACTATCATATTCGAAAGAATAGCAGTGAATACCGTTAACTAGTTAAACACAGATAAACATAGTTTACCTGGTGGACAAGCTTATGTTTATAATCATTATCATTTAACATTGAACAAACTGTAGTTTTTAGCATACGATAGGTTGCTAGAAATGACCCTGAGGATTAAATTGACGAGTCAAGTCTGTTGGTAAAAATAACTTACAACTCACTGTTTCAGAAACTTGGACAAAATTTCCTAGTCTTCATTAAATTTCACAGTCTGTACTGTCATAGTTGCACCATAGATGATAGACCTCAGGGGTGGTCCGTCTGCTTGAGATGGCCAATTTATTTAAAAACCTTGAAATTGTTGTGACTCACTATTAAAGAGCGTCTGACAAACTTTACAAAATTGTTTATTGAAAATATTTGTATTACCCGCGTATCTGATGAAATAATTTACATCTATGTGTGGTTATGATTAAAATTCTCTTCATCTTGAAAAGACTTTAATTAACATATAGCTGCGATTATCGTCTGCTGTTTCGGAGATGAAATCCAAATGCTTCTGTCTGCTATGTTCTCTACAAAATTGCAAAATCGACGAGCTTGGTTTACATGTCACATCACCTGTACGTGTCACATGCCTTGAGTTCGGGAAAATTTACATCAAACTTTAATAAGTTGCACATTTCGCTGGCTTAGAACCAGAAGGTCGTAACTACAAAATCGATATATTGAGAAAACAAGAGAAAACTGTCTGTAAATTACTCTTTACCTATGGGAAAACACGTTTTTAAAACTACATTTTGGTCAACATGGCAATTTCAGATTTTCATGAAAATAGGCTCATAAGAAGCGCCTTGTGAAGCAGATTTCAAATATGTATGAGTCTTATAAAGTCGTAAGTAGTAGTTACGACCTTCTGGTTCTAAGCCATCGATTTCAAGAATCTTGTATGATCTACACCCTAGGGGCCTTCCGTAACTGTTCAGGGGTATACTTTATACACTGTCTGCCTGTCTTCTACCATATTGAATTACATTATGTACGCCCACTATGACATCCATTGTGGTTGTGTAAATTGTAATGAAATTTGAATCTGTTAATTATACCCAGGTTTTTAAATGATGTCTGAGATATAGGTGACTCAGAATGAGATGCTTGTGTTGTCAAACTGTGTGGTGGATTTGTTGATCTAATTATCTGACATCTGGAAAGTCTGATGTGTTGTCTGGTTCTTCTTGAAATTTGTCAAATTCCAAGCAGCCCTCTGTCTTCTCCAGTGGTGTTATTATTGCATGTTATTTGCAACCAGAAATTAACATTTGCATTGAACAGTCACCTTCTATATATATGCAGCTTTATTTGATGTCTGATGGCTTGTTTCTGCTTAATACCTGTTAGACCGTATTTGATGGCTGATGCCTTGTCTCTGCTTGTTACAGGTTAGACTGTATTTGAAAAATGATAATTTACTTCTGACAAAAAATTTCTCTGGGATAAAGATTACAGAATCCCGTTGCTATACACTGTTCCCATTGGTACATAAACATTCCTTATAATAACATGATATTGTATATCGGTGAATCTTTTTCGACTTTTTCGACTTTTTCGACTTTTTCATTCAGAAATACAATGTATTATTGTTCTGCGCACCTTATGTGCCAAACCGTAATATCTTTGTCATCGTTTATAGTGTTTTATAATTCCTGACGGAGAATCAGCAGGGCCTACGTTGCCTCATATTTCCGTAGAATTTTATCAGATGAAATATTTCTGCTCCAGATTCTCAGAAATTTGTGCTGTATCATGCATATGCATCTCAATTGTCTGTTGGTTTTGTTGGTTTTTGTGAAATCTTTGTTTTTTGCTGAAATTCATCTTTGTATATTTCAATTCCAGAATAGAATTATGCTGTATAATGCACATGTTACACTTGTTAATTATTCTTGTATTGTCACAAGCTCGGGTGCTTCACCAAATGCCTTCAAGTCCACAAAAACGTGACATCATCATGCCGTAGTTGAGCCTAGTTTTGTTTGTGTGTAAACACGATAGACGCTGAACTAATCATGCATGTTGTATTATTAATTACTACTAATTAAAAGTCACTAAACACTTAATTACTGTGTGGCATTTTGTTTCAAAGCAATACAGACTCTTTGTTCTTAAGTTTTACTGCAATTTTTATAATGCCTCTAAGTACCGGTAATTATAATTTGAACCTGCAGTTTTTGTGTAAATTTGAATAAGAAACTAAAGCTATGATTTTCGCTTGAGTTGGCAAATAATTTTCCTCAAAAGTTAAATAATGTCTTAGAATTTGTGATAAAATATATTAAAAATTGAGAGGATTTCCTTCAATTTCTTGCACTTAAATTCAACGAAATTTAAGCCTGTTATGGTAAATATCACTGATTTTATGGTTGTCAGTGAATGTTGGAATGCATTTTGATGCAACGAAATTTAATGCCTGTTCAACATCACTGATTTTATGGTGGTCGGTGATCCGGTGCTACTGAAGCAGAATATCGTTCCTTTAAGAATGCTGGTCTTGAATTACCATCAATATTACTGGTACCTGGCCGTTAAGTTTGATTCCATTAATTGCCTGGTACCAGGTAACAACCTCGGCTTGATTGCAGGTGATTTATGCCATGATTGCATGATACCTGATAGCATACTGGTACCCGACACTCCTGATAGCATACTGGTACCCGACACTCCTGATAGCATACTGCTACTTTACTGGTACCCAATAATCACTTACATGATACATCTTAACAATGTTCACCTTGACCTTGTCAATCTTAAACAAATAAAACATGGTTCTGAGGTCAATATGGAAGTTTACGGACTAGGCAGTCTGAGCTGGAATGATAGATGGCCGAGAAGTGGTGACTTTATATGACTATAATAAAACAAGACTCACTGAATACAGATTATATATGTACAGTTAACCTAGATTAACTGCAAGTTCTCATATATCATATATACAAATCTCAACTCAAATGTAGATTATACTTAAAATCGAATCTTAAAAATTGAGACGGAAGGAAATTTGAAGCTCCAAAAATTTTACTGCAACTGAATCTCAGAAAAATTTATAATCAATAAAAATTATTGCTGAGTCCAGTTTCACATGAAAATTATGAAAATATTTGATTTATCTCCGATAGAGATGCTTCAGACTCCAGTGCTTAATTAAGTCATATTCTATTTGCGGGTACCCGGCAGGGAATGGGTCAGTCTTTGATGGAAGTGGGAAGCGGTATATATTGGGATTACTACCGTGTATAGTGTTATATTTCCTTCACACAATTCCCGGTCTTCTTCACAGGTGGTTTCAGGTACCTGTGAATATATAGCTTATTTATATAAATTGTATCGTATGTTTTGTGAATATAATAAAATTATGGTTTAGTTATATGAAATGAATGTTTCTATTGAAAGTCGAGACATTCCCATAATTCCTCACTTTGTTTACAGAACGAATAGAATAGAACGGGTGAGACATTCAAACGTCGTCTGTGTCACTCAGGTCAAACCTGATACATAAAGGGTGTGAAGAAACGGTAACGAAATTGCACCTTTTAATACGCTTGAATTTACCTATTGTACGGGCATGTTATAAGCGAATAAGCAAATATAGCAATTATAGCAATTATGTAAAACTGGGCTCATCTTTTGTAATTGTCATGTATTAAAAATATAAGAGCTTTACCCGAGTATCGCAAAGTGTTGTTTGTTGAAACTTTTCACCGATATTGTGCCAGGTTGAATAAACATAGATCGCAAACCTTTTTCAAAAACCGGGGGCAGATTCTTTTACATTGGGTCACGTTAATTCATACATTTGGGTCATTTTCACAGAGCGTTTAAACGTTCAAATTGCGGGCATTGTGGGATATTGTTAAAGAAGGAATGTAGGATTGTGGGATACCATAATTGGTTGTCTGTGTGATGTTTTCAGATTTATCTGTACGCCCCTAAGTGTTAAAAGGATAATCGGCTGCTTAAGAAATTGAATGGTGGGTTAAAGAGTTCAAATGTACCCCAAGGGAATAAAATGAAACTAATGGTAGATATTAGGATGACCATTAGACCAGATTTAAAATGTCTTACCCCTGTGTGACATGTACATCGTACATGCACAGACAGTATGATGCTGGGTTTTTATGGTGTTCACTTGGCCACTAAAAAACTACTGTAAAATCATTTAATTTTGATGTGATGAAAATTTTGGTTTTGGTTAAAAAGACCACTTCGATAGGACGTAAATTTGTGGATTTTGCATTTCAGATAATAGGTAAAATAGGGCTCAAATTCAATAATAGATGGCATTAAATTTTGTGTTTGAGGTGAACCACAAAATCTACGAAATTTAATCCTGCCACGAAAATTAATGATTTTACAGTATATTGTTGATCATGGTAAATATCTTGTAGTGTCATATAGACAGGGTAGATTTACAATTAATCCAAGTACTTGACTATGACTCCCAATTTTCAATTTGACTCCAATTTTCATTATACTCCCAGGTTTTTTTCTCAACTTTGGAGGGGCGGGCCAAGCTGTCTTAATATTGTAGGCCTGTAAATTGAGATGAAGATAATATCATTATATAAGTATTTTGATAATCTGATGAAATATTGGTACTGATTTTTACATTAATTCTTCATTTTTGGGTACCATGCACAGTGCATAATTTTAAAGCAATGATTTCAAGTTACGATTTAAAGTCTTTGTTTCCACTTTGTGTGAAATTGTATCATGTACGTTTTATGGACTTTTTACAAAAAAAACTGACAAAATTTCACCTAATCATGCAAAATTGCAGTTATTATGCTTCTAGATTTTCATAATATTTTGATATGTTGTATAAAATTTATGGTTAAATTTTTGCTACATCATTTTATGTAACAAGAAGCATTAGACAGTTAAATTGCTAAATGTGTTACATTTGTATACTGGGGATGCTTGATACCATTTTGACAAATTTTGTTTCAGTAGCTCGAATTTGATGCACATTTGATCTTTTCAAGTAATAAACCAGTGTAACAAGAGGCTTTGAATTGTTAAATTACCAATGCTGTTTTGTGGTAATACTGGGGATGTTTGAGACCATTTTGTCAAATTTTGCCCGATAGCTCAAATTTTGATGCATGGTAATTGTAACATCAATCAAACTTCACTTGTCAAATTTAAGATGGCAATTATTATTCTGGTTAAATAAAACATATTACATTAAACGTTTTCTTACAAAACCCAATGTGTGATTTTATTTCAAATCATTTGAAAATCTAGACAGTGATATGTTTTGTGCATTTAAATTTTCTTTTATGTGAAGAAAATCTCCAAAATTTAAGGACCCAAATCATGTTTTTTTTGTATACAAATATTTAGTTAAAATATTAAATTTGCTAATTTTACCACTTTGATTGTAATGTTCAGAAGGTTATTTTAACCTTCCTATTGAAGATCTGAAAGTATTCAAATATTTATTTATATAGGTCACAGAATACCCGATACTGTGCTAACCCTAATTAAACATATAGAGCAGCCGGATTATAAACATCTTGCCCTTTTAGAATTTGTCCGAAAATCCCTTTGAAGTACCGCTGGTATTCACTGGGTAACAATAAAGACAGCACTCAGTAACATTGTGTATTTAACCATATTTGTCAACAAAAATCTGTACATAAAATGGACGAGCTATAAATAATCAATTAGTGTATTCGCTTAAATTGAAGTGAGTGTCACAGCGGTACCTTTACTCCTTGTAACAGCTTAAAGTGACCAAAGGGCATTTATAAGGTATTAATCTGAAAGGCCACTTAACCAGGTTCTCTTTTCATGCCTAAGTGCCGTACCCATTGAAATTGGATTTTAATTGTTTGAAAGTTTTATTGAAATTTATGTATCAGATAAATACCAGAGACAGTGAATGTAACAGTATCGCCGCCACCAAGGTTTACCGGTAATTCGTTACTCACACTGTCAAAGTGTCGATACAGGTCCTATCTTGTCTATTTACCGATCAGAAGTCGATATCGCAAGTGTTATAATTGCAACAATTTATCGCATAGATCTCACTTAGCAATGCAAATTTGTGCGTACTGTTTTGCATTTTGTTTCATTTCTTTCTTATTCACTCACTTTTGTCAGACAACAATTTGCCTTGATGTAACCTTAAGTTACAATAACCTAAGATTGTCTTTACTTTTGCTGAAAGAAATTTATGAGCTTAGGTCATTAGATGTTTATTCAAAATTGAGAAATTTATGACTGCTCTTGATTTATTGCATCAAATATTACAAACCAGTCTGTGAATGCAGCATTTTCATTGGTCAGTTCTTGATTGGAGCTGTGCAACAACCAATCAGATAAGGGAGTTTTTGGACTGGGTCACTGAAATTGTGGAAAAAACTTACTTGAAAATAATTGCTGTCAAAAATTGCAGTTGACAAAATTGTTGTTCAGTTGTTGTTGGTGTTGTTGATTTATGGGCCAATTTTGACATCAAATAACCAGCTTGCTTGTTGCTAGATAGTTATAATGTGAGTATCAAGGTGTCAAGACCTGTCACTGGTCTAGGTTTGAAGGGATGATTAAATTGGCCCCCTAATGGTGTAATTTAGGGTTCAGTGTCAGGCAGAAAGTAGGGGACGTCACCATTATAGTATAGATAATTGGTTGGTTTGGGATTCTCACAATATTTGTCATTCATTGTAATTATATAGGGATATGATCGTTAAGTGTAGCTTTAAATCAAGAAAGTAGAAATTGTTTAGTAAAACCCTTTACTCCATGAAGAAAGTATTGTTCTAATCTTACATGTAATAATAATGTTTTAAGTAAATTCTTATTGATATAATCTTGTTCTGTGCTGATAAAGTACATATATAATATAATGATCATCGGGCAGTGGTTGCAATTTAATGTTAATGATTTTATCGTTCTGTCGTGTTGGTATTGTGTTAGTATTAGAACAATAAGTTAATTCTTTAAAACCAAACAAGCTTAGTATTATAGAGTATAAGTGTTTACTTTGAATTAACAAAATCTAAACGAAAATCAAGTGTTTATATTGAATGGGTCCGAGTCATGTCGGGGAGTACTTGTGTACAAAGATCGCCCAGATTATTCATATCGTAAAATATCTTGAAAAACAAAACTGATATGTTTTATACAAATAATTAAACCTCGAAGGTCTTATTAATAAGATGGTCAGATTACGGACATAAATCCGGACCTATGGTCAGCGGTCTGTGATAAGCTTGCTAGTGGTCACTGATAGCTATTTAGCCTTTCCTTACGAGGAGTATTAAGACGGATTAAGCTTGTAATTGAAATCTTGTACAATTAAGTACTCTGGACAAATATTGATGCTAATTAGCCTATTTTGTATAATGTCATACTGGGATTCCCCTACTCTTAGACTATTATACTTATTAAGTATGTAGGGCAAGTTTAATAGCGTAAATTTTCATTATTAAAAACGGGGCTAAACTTACTACACTGTAACCTCCGTTGGGCATCTTATTTAAATTTTGTAACAACCAGAGCACCAAATAATCGTTTGAAAGTTATGAATGACAACTATTCTTATTGTACACAGATTACGGAAAATATTTAGTCCCATCTTTACTTATTTTTGTTGGTTGACCAAGTTTGTAATTGAATTCACCCCTTTCACTGTATTAAACAACATTGTACTTTTATCTAATCTTATAAATTTTTGTGATTCATTAAAAAATTATACAACCCTTACTTAAGACCCCCTAGGATTGTTTTTGTAGTTTATTCAGAAGCTTCATGAATGGAAGTAAATCCATCTGCTTGTTAGAGTGCAACGTAGGTGGCTGAATAATGTTACGTCAGGTTCAATTCTATGGATTTTATTTTTATTGATCAATGATATAAGCAATCTGGGATTTTATATTTATTTATCAATGATATTAGCGACCGCCTTCACATACTATTTAAACTCTCCGTAGGATGTACTTTAAAATATCATATTCATGATGTTAAATTTATTTTAATATAAATATTTGGGTCCTAAATTCTGCGTGTTTGTCACTGTTTGGAGGCTCCAACATAATTGCTTCAGTCACTGACTGCAGATTCCAGCCTAACTAATGCAAAAAAATTAGGGCCTCCTTAAAGTCCAACAGATGTTATTCAAAATTGAAGTCATATTGAGATAGAAGTTTAAGAATAATAATCGTGCTCAAAGTTTCTGAAAATGTGAGCTCTGTATTCATATTAGTATTCATATACAGCCTTATCATTAAGTGACTTTCAATTTTGTTGAAAAATCAATTTTCTGTTTAATTAACTCTGGAAGGAGATCCTAATGAATGAAATTCTATTTCATAAAATGTTTGAATACTATACATTAATATAAAGCTATTTTATATCAAATTGACATAAGTAAAATGTAAATCGTCAATGGGTCGTTCTGTCTCGTATTCTTTGCGTGTGGTTAATCTTATCTCTCTATTTTCGCTGAAGGATTATGGGTAAGATTGAATCAAACATATCTGATTCGATTATGAATATCGACTGCACTTTAGAAAATTGTTTTTCTTTAGAAAATTGTTTTTCTTTATTAATTCCCGAAAACATACCATGCCCATATAAGGTAATATTGTACAAAGCGAGTCGAGATTAATCAAATACCGAAGATATATTTTGTCAATAATGGTATAGCTTGTGGTAGTCGGTATAAAATACTTGAGGGGATATTTTATCAATGTTTGGCAATATTTAACAATAGGCTTAGATCGGCACGGAATTTGATTGAAATGCGACGGTAGTATTTACTGTATGGGTGGGTGCCGCAGGAATGAAAAGTGCTATTGACAAATATGTCGAAGGTAGCCAAAAAATGGTCTTAATTTGTTAACGCCTTATTTATCTAATAAGGGAACAATGTAATGAGATATGTTTGATTGAAGTATGTAAGAAATGTATGGCACTGTCTTAAACTCCTTGTTCCAATCCTACACTGATTTCCGTAAATCGGTTTAAAACTTAAAAGAAAAATAGGAAATCTATATTTTAACCGACCCCATGCATGGTCATAATATATATTCAGTTATGGTAATGACAGTAACCCTTATTGAAGATGATGGTGAGGATGAACTTTGCACTTTGTTGACAATTGTTTGGTACAAAAATCTATTTTTAATGAATACATACATATGTAAATTAGGACATCTACCTGAATCTAAAATATATCTCTCCACTGTTTGTAATGCCTGCCTTCTTTGAAGGCAAATCTGATGTAATATAAATTTTCAAGAAGTTCTAGAAACTTTTAATTTGAATATTTAGGCACATTCGAAAACAGATGTTATTTGACCTTCACCTTGACTTTGAACTTGAAATGACTCATTTTACGTATTAGTGACTTTTAAATGACGCCACTTTTGAATGCATTATTTCAAATGAATCATATATTATATGATAAATTATTTATATATTACGAAGATTTTGAGACAACTTCTCAGACGAACAATATATTACAAAACCGCATAAAATTTTCATTTGCATAAACTATATCGGACAGGCTTGCATAAATTAAATTTGTTTATTATTAAATAAACTTACCACAAATGTTATGCCTAACTCAATTAATTTTAAAAGTTATATGTGCATGTGGGGATGAAATTAATTCATGTTGTTGATTCATTGTTGCATATTTCAATATAGTTTTGACCAAATAAAGTCATTCAGTACAGAATTTATTTTTTATTGTGATTTTCACAGAATGGTTTTTCTCATGCACCAAAAATATTAAACGCAAAAAATTTCCGGTTGACTCAGTTTCCTTATTGCAATTTTCACAATACAGCTATTCTCATGCTTGCACCATTTGATGTGGGGTAGCTGAGTGCTTTTTAACAAGTATGCATTCAATTGAATGCACATATTCAATTTCAAATTTGATATATTTGGTAAAATTTGTTTCTTTTCTATTTTCAGGTGAGTTTCTATAAAGATCAAAGATTTTGTGTAGTTCTCGTCACGATTACATGAAAAAAATGGCTCACACATGTTGTGGTGACGATAATAAGTGAATATGGGGAGGTCACTGCTCGATTGCTTATCTCTAAAGCAATGGTGTACAATGTCATGCTGAATGCGGTAAATTTCTATATTTAAAGTCCCCCAAGACTGGTCTACGAGTAAAATAGCACAGTCATAAGCCTGGCTTATAATGCTGAACGAAAGCCTCATTGGAGTGTGCATGATTGACAAAAATATTTAATATTTTGCTGTCCCCTAAATGTGCATCCGCAGCCGTGGTCCAGTGGTTCGAGTGCTTGAGTTGTACCCAGAAATCCTCAATTTAAGTCCTCAGGTCACACCTATTCTTTATGTAATGCTTCCATGATACTTTGACAACAATGTGGATTTATTCCACCACATGCATGATTGTGGAGTAGTTTCTGGCTTCTTGTGGAAGGGATAGTTAATACTGGTTCAGGTTAGCATGAATGAAAACGTACAGTCCAGGAAAACGTGTTGGGTGAATCACCCACTACATTAAAACAACTGAAAATACAACAAAAACTTGAATAAATATTGTTTAAGCGCAAATAAATAAACAAAACTACCAGTATCTGTCACCACTGTCACAATGCAGTATTTATTACCCTGTGTGCATCTCTATTGATGTCGGTGCAAGATACCCGCTGTACTGATTGGCTGTAATTTCATCCTGTTTCGTTATTTGATACATAAGTACAAGGTCCTTTCTTGTGTAAGTAGATCTGGTATGTGCCTTGATACTTCCAGGCGGAAACCTGAACAAGATGTCTCTATGTTCAACATGCACATAAACCAAAGTTTCGATGTCAATCCTCAGTATAAAGTCAGTCAAAAGTCGGGAGTCAGTGAATTTTATTACACATTTTAGATGATTTTTATCCATTTAATAAAACATGATATTACCTGATATAATGATATTACGCTGACGTAATTAGCATTGTGTCACTCCGTACCTCACCGGATATTGATAGGAATGTGATAAAATGTAATGGTAGATTTCAGATGATTTTATTATTTTATTATACCGAAGCTTTTAGGTCCACCCTGTTATAGCAGTCATGCTGCATGCTCTAACTCCTCTTTTGCTCACCGTATTGCATAATGGTAGATTTCAGATGATTTTATTTTATTATACTGAAGCTTTTTAAGGTCCATCCTGTTATAGCGGTCATGCTCCAAATGTCATTGCTCTTACTCCTCTTTTGCTCACCTGTATTGCGTAATGGTACATTTCAGATGATTTTATTTTATTATACTGAAACTTTTAGGTCCACCCTGTTATAGCAGTCATGCTCCATGCTCTAACTCCTCTTTTGCTCACCCGAATTGCGTAATGTTAGATTTCAGATGATTTTATTATACTGAAACTTTTAGGTCCACTGTGTTATAGTGGTCATGCTCCAAATGGCATTGCTCTTACGCCTCTTTTGCTCACCTGTATTGCGTAATGGTAGATTTCAGATGATTTTATTGTACCGAAGCTTTTACGTCTACCCTCAAATCTGTTTTATGGTCATGCTCCATGGACCATGGACTCCAACTCCCCGATTTCTCACCTGTATTGCGCAAAAGCAATAAAATTAATAAATCTCATGTGAGAATGACTGTAAATCGTGCACCATGCATCACTAAACAAATGAAAATCCATGGCTCCAAATACAGTCTGACATTCAGTTAAGTGGTGACCTGAATTTAGCAACCTAGGTGACCTTTCTTAAGCAGTAATTACTGCAATATTCTATAATTCAACATGAATTAAACACCAACCTGCCTAAAGCAGCCATATTTGTTAGTATCTCTTTTTGCATGGTTGCTTGTGACAGGTTTTGCTGTATATTATGGAGTTGCCTGTTACAAAATCAGGGTAGATTTAAAGTGCTGATATAAATAAAGGTGCATTTGAAAGTATAGGTTTCGTCTGAGCAATTTTATTGACTTTAACTTGATAAATAAAGTTTTATTGCTATTGATACTGGTAAAAATGGTACTAACTTTGTTAAGTACTACGTATTATGATAATATATGCCAAAAAATATGTTAACTCCACTTTCAGTGTCAAATTAAAAAAATTAAGTCGCTGGTTGTCCTTTTAACACCTGGGTGCCATATATTTTATAACCTTTAACTTGATGATGCAGTACTGCTAGTTTTATTGTGCGTACAATTAATGATGAAATTTTCCATAAAATTGATACAGTTTTATGTCATAAATGTGACAAAATCCATCATTAATTGTTACTGTTTTTCTGATAAGGCCGAAATAAATAACTATTGTGGTTCTCATAAAAGAATATTGTTGAATAATAGGGTATCTTGCAGGAAAACAGTTATTTTGCATTTTATTTGATTTATTTTATGTAATATACTGGAAAAGCAGTGATGTTGGATTTCTGGCAAAATGAGAATGACAAACAAATGGTGCAGGTAGGGTTTTAAACAGGACCTAAATATTATTTTGCTTTGGCCTGACATTACATAATATATATTTTTACTAGGAATGTTTCGCTCACTGCACAGGTTGATGCGACATTAATAAATGTTGATTTATGTTATTTAAAGTTAACTTTATTGGTGGGAATATGCGAAAAGTAGAACTAACGATGATAAAAAGTAATAAAATAAAAATTGAAAACTTTCATTTCCAAATTTAAGGTATTTTTATGATTTTACACTATAAAGACTGCTTGAACTTCTATCAAATTGGGATTTATTCTGACTGCATGGACTGAAGCAATGATAATATTGCTAACTAACCACAAGGTCTGGGTTTGAACCAGTTTGAATGACCAATGGTGACATGACTGGCCAAAGATTGAATCAATAATCACCTATGATGATCAAGGCCGGGATTGAGTCTGACTACTGACCAATGTTGACAAGGGCTTGAGCTAATGACAAGTGCCAGAGATAGAGCTTGGAACTACCGACCATCACAACATTAATGTACACTGTGTTATCATTGTGCCTGAAATACTGCCAAAATAATCACAGAACCATCCATACCACTTGTCAAACATTAAAATTTTAATGATATGATATATGACTTGACCTATAATTAATCATACATGAAGTTAATGATATAATTAATTTCATATGATAATTATAAACTTTCCAAAGAATTTTTATGGTATAATATGATACTGACAATACCGGTAATTTATGGTTAGTTATACCCAGTGCTCTGATGTCCCCCTTATTATACCATCTTATGATAGTAATGTATCAAAACTATCATGTATCATTTCATATGAATTTGATACCCATTATATACTAACTCCTACATTAAAACCATTAATTATGCCACCAAGGTTAAGCATCTAATTAGGATATGATTTCTTTCAGTAAAATGGATACCTTTCTTGGTGCCAAGGTTTAATATTGCCAAAGCTTTTGAGTTATAATAGAGTATAAAGTATAATAAAGGAAAGTTTTTTTTAATGATTTTGAGCATAATTATAATGGTTGACATTATTTTATTAAAAGTTCTTAGGTTACAGAAATGTTGCCTTTAGGGTGAAAAGTTTAAGATTATAAAAAAAATTAATGTTCTAAAAGTGCAAACTGCCACTTGATTGGTCAGTTGCGATAGCACTATTTAAAATTGACAAATCAAAAGGTGTTATTATACATGTGAGGGTTAAATATAGATTACCAGAATCCACCATGAGCTTTGATGTTACAGAATAATAATCTATGATGCTGATACCTCACCCAACATGAGGGGGAACATGATTGAAAGTTAGAATAATAATTAATGAAGATAAAGTGATATGTTAACGATAAAATAATTGTAAGGAAAATACAACAACAACAACAACTAGACGTCTACGATAAGAAAGAAATACTTTTTTAAATGTCTTATTGTCATTTAATTGTTGATGTTGAAGAAATTATAAAATGAACTAGCCTTTTATAAACATTGAATCACTCACCTTTTAGTTTCTATTCTAATATCTGGGTTTCAATGTTAATTTTTGTCAAATTGGTTATTTTTTCATGTTGTATAATAACTGTGCATTTAATACAGTTTGCCACTAAATGACTTTTAAATGCTCCTTAAGCACGGTCAACATCTAAGTGCTTAGGGAAGAGCAGTTTCATTCATTTATGATTTAAAGATTTTAAGATGTGAAAAATTAGGGAAAAGTGTATGCAATTTGAATTATTAAAACAAAATCTTCTGACAGACTACCCAATTTTAATCATTTATACACCACATTACTTGGGCATAAATTAATTTTATCGACATAGTTTAACTGTAAGTAGGCTTTTATGTTAATAAATATTTCCGAAATTATCATTTTATTTGAATGTAATTATGTGTAATTGTGCGGACATGAATGACGTCCATTATCAATGGCGAGTTGCTGTAGGTAGGCAATGATCTATTATATTAATATAAATATTACCCATGGTGAATTAACTCAAACTTTATTCTTTTGATATAGAAATTTGAAATTTGATATCATGCACTGAATCTTCATTTGAAGTGTTGTACGACTTAAAATTCAGAATGTAAATCGTGACATTCATGTCTACCTTAATTTACATGCATTTCAAATGCTTAAAAAAGGCTAAAAAGTGGGTCTGTCAGTCTGGTTAAATTGTATTTGTCTGTTTTAAAAAGTGCATTTTGATGGTACCTGTTTTAAGCAGGCAGTTGAATATGACTGCTGAGTGAAATTTTGATTAAAAAATGGTCAATGTAAATTTATTTATTTATTTTATCAGCTGCATTTGACAGTGGGTTGTTTAATTTTCAAGGACCATTTTAAACTTTTGCCAAGCCTAATTAAGATATGCACTTACATATTGAAACTTGGTCTAAAAATTAATCATATAATCATTGTTGCTCCCTTTGTATTATTTTTCAAAAGATTGTTAAACAAAAAAATGAAAATTTTAGGTCGGTATTTGACCCACATTTTTTTCTAGACCTGCGACACTAGAGGAATCTGTACTTTTCAATTGTTTTCGGAAAATTTGATACTCTCCTGTCAATGCAGGTATGTTCAGATTGAATAGACAAAAAAATCAATTGTAAAACAATCGGGCTGTCAACACCTTTACATGTTAAATGAACCAGAATATAAGAATGGCTCTATGATAAGCTAGCTAGCTAGATAATGCTAATTGTTTGTGTTGAATGCCAGAGAGAAATAGTTTGTCTTTGCCTCTTGTCATGAAATCTTGTAATCTTGTACAATGATAGCAGCGACCCTCACATTATTGAATTATGGGTAAAAATCATGCTCATTTCACACTATTGAATTATGAGTAAAAATCATGCTCATTTCACACATTTGAATTATGGGTAAAATTAAATCATGCTCAAAGGTGTCTGCTTGGTGTATTTGAAAATGTTCCTTCTTTGATAGTTATTATGGTCCTTAAGAAACGGTAGGTAACTAAGCATGGCAGAATGTCGTCTGAATTTTTTTTATCTGATGATAAATAATTTACTGCAGCCTATTTATTTCACCTCATTTAAAAGAGCAGAAAAAATAGTTTTCATATTTTCTTGATATAACAAGTGCAACATTATAATTAGAAATGATCGAAATGCATTAAAATGAGCCATCAAAGATCATGTTTTATAGTGATTTATTTCAAAGTGGCTGCAAAATTTTATCTCATTACCTTCGGCTCATTAGATGGTAGTTTGATAATGACTTTCTGTGTTAGAAATTAATTAGTACACTGTGACTTTATGTTACATTTATTGTAGAATTATGGGTACTTTTGTTAGATCATTGAATAAGATTGTAAAATAATGCGACCTAATTCTTGAGGATTTATTGCTCATATGTCAGAGTGCAATACCCAATGGAAATATCATCTTGTCTGTAAGTAAGTAAGTAAGTCTGTCAAATGACATTTACATTACGGAACATTCTATATCGTGATGGCTTAGAATTAGAAGGTTGTAAGTGCCACTTACGACCTTTTAAGATTCATACATATTTAGAATAAGCATCACAAGGCGCTTCTAAGTATGAGCCCATTTTCATAAAAATCTGAACTTGTCATGTTGACCAAAATGAAGTTGTAAAAGTTTGTTTTACTATAAGTTAAGAATAAATGTCAGACAGTTTTTCCGTGTTTTCTCAAAATATTGATTTGGTAGTTAGGACCTTCTAATTCTAAGCCATCGATCTGTAGCAATTTTATGGCCATCAATTTGACTCGGAGCCTGACATGGCATCAATCATCAATTTACTATAAAAACTCAGTAAGACGACACTTGGTGCCCTTGAATATTAATATTCGTATTGAGTGGACCTTGCCGCATATATTATACTAAGCATGAATAAATAGCAAAACATTGAAATTTATGGGCTTAATTTTGAAGTGGTTTTATTATTGAGGTCAACTGACATTACTGGAGGTATAAATGATGTTGCAGACGTTTTGAGTTGGTTTGATGTTGATCAACACTGTGAAATTAGATTCTTAATTTTGAAGTAATTTTTAACAGATACCAACTAGAAGTGGAACCACGAAATTTTACTCCCCGTGAAATTTTACTCCCCATGAAATTTTACTCTCCACGAAATTAAACTCCCCACAAAATTTTACTCCCCGTCTAATTTTACTCCCCACGAAATTAAACCCCACGAAATTTTACTCCCCGTCTAATTTTACTCCCCACGAAATTTTACTCCCCATGAAATTTAATTCCCCACGAAAATTAATGAATTGACATTACCAAACATTTCCTTGTACTTTAGCTCTTCTAACAGAAGGTGCATATATAGGAAACATTTTTTACTCCAGAGATAAATATGTTGATTACTCTAACACAGACACTGATAAAATGTTGGCAATCTATAAATACAGAATGCATTGTAGTAATAATAGCAGTGCTACCAGAGAGATGGGGGGGGGGGGGAGTTTTTGTGCCAAATATCGGGGAAATATTTGTACCCTATGGAAATAGCTTATCATAATAAATCTAATACTTAGTAGATGAATTTTACACCACAAGTGTAACATATTCCATGTATCTCAGGATTTCTGTTTAATCTACTATCGAAGAATGTTGATTTTGGTGGAAAGAAAACTGCTTTAAAATCCTGCTTTATGATGTCGAGGTTAAAGGGCTTTCACTTTGAATCCTCATAATTAAAAAAAAAATAGTGGAAGGCTTTCACTTCAAACCCCCATATTAAATTGAAGAAACAATATAATAGGATTGAGATTTGCATCAAACTTTAAAAAATATCTTGGCTTGTCAATATTAAAGAAAGATATGAGGAAACATCGTACAGGGAAGGCAGCATTCCAGATAAGCAGTAGTACTTCGATCAAAATTAATATTATTTCTTGCACACACTTGCAATGATATCTATATATTTATGTCAGAAAATAATTTTGTGTCTGACCTACTTCCTCTCTGAATACATTAGATGTGCATTAATTTAAAATCCTTGTATATTGTATTTGGATTCAACTGTGAAAGTTTTCATTCATAAAATCATAGTATAGCGTAATGATACTGATAAACGATTGATAAGGCTATGAACGATTGATAGGCTATAAACGATTGATAAGGCTATGAACGTTTAAAGTGATAAATCATTGTGAAGAATTCCCTGTTGAAGATTTGGGCGGCTTTCTATCAAATCAATGCATCCTATTGATACCTTGGGTTTATATATATGTACAGTCCGTTCAAAGTTAAAACAAGAACGGTTATAAACATAAGCTTGTCTGCTAGGGAAATTATGTTTATCTTGGTTTTAACTGTGGTCCTTGCTATTCTTTCAAATGGGATAGTTCCCTCATTTAGGATTATTTATTAAATCGACAGTACCTGTATTTAAATGTTAATAAGGTCCATTTCTCACATACACTGAAAGGGTTCGTATTTAATAATATTAGACAAATTTCAATAAATTTGACATTAAGTTGAGTGTGTTACCAAGCATGGCAGTCATTACCCACAAAGCACAGACCACTCCTGGCTTAGAGATGATGATTTATAATGTATGATAATTTGTAAACATTGGATAAGATAACTTTAAATGAGTTCATTTAACTCTTGGCAGTATATTTTATGGTCAGAATGTTAACCGTTAAAATAATATAGATACTGAGTAGTGAGTACTGGTTAGTATAGTCTTATATAGGTTAAGTACAGTTTTGTTATGTTAAAAAAAACAATTGTCGAGGCTGCATGATTATTGGAAACTAATTGGTGATTGCCATGATTTAACATCTATAAAATAATCAATAGATGTTTTAAAATACTTCAGCATTAAGTAAAAAAAAATACCGAGCATTATAAACCTTTATTTGCCAATCAGCTTTCATGTGTGTGCCTCCACCCAGATTTGAACTTGAGTTGTCAGATTTGGCGACAAGCACGCTAACCACTAAGCTACGGAGGCCAGTATAGTTCATGCCTCATAATGCTCCTCAATGAGTTTAGGATTAGGTTTTTAGGATGGGTCAAATTGATGCATGAAATTTGGCCCTTTAAAATATAGCCATTGACAGCCTACTCCAGAAAACCATTTTATATGAAAGTCTATTTCTGGTTACTGCTCTTAATCATGGCAAATTTGTTTTGTGTGAAGAAACAGGGTAAATTATGGTAAACTATGTATGCACTATGCAGTAGACATTAACTCTCATGAATTTGATTTAAGATTTAAATATGAAAGTGTTGCATCATGGGATATGCCACTGTGCTGCATAATGAGATGCCATTATTTGTCTGATATTAATGTTCCCCGACTTCCTATGTTCAGTGACCTTGAAGTATCTTCACACCCCTGTCATACATATCCTCTCAGTCTACTGTTTGTTAAACATTCATCTTCATGCATTAATAACAAGCACATACCAGTATATTATATTTAACATGTGCATCATTGCATGCACCATGATAGCATGTGCTGTTATAAAACTCTCTGCATTAATATATTCATGGTCATGACTGTGTTGTATCAAACTATCCAGTGGCACATTGAGAATTGCAGACAGTAGTCAAGTGTTAAAGTGCAATGCTTTGTGAAGTAAGCTGGTTGGCCGTCAAGCCATTGCAATCACATCACATGTTAAGAGCAAGATAGACATTTTGTAACATTGCAACAAGTAAAGAGCAATATACCATTCAATTCATTGCAACCCCTTTGGAGCAAAAACTTTTGTGGCATGACATTGCAACCCCTTTGGAGCAACAACGTTTGTGACATTGCAACCCCTTTAGAGCAACAACTTTTGTGGTGTGGCATTCCCTTTAGAGCAACAACTTTTGTGGCATGACATTCCCTTCAGAGCAACAACTTTTGTGGCGTGGCATTCCCTTTAGAGCAACAACTTTTGTGGCAATGCAACCCCCCTCCACAGTGCCAGATAAGTGTTTTGTGACATTGCAATCCCTCCAGAGTTGCACCTGTTGTGGCATGGTGGCATAGTTACCCCTTAGGAACAACATCTTTTGTGACTTTATAGCCTATCTTGGCTCTTGTTTGACTTTGCAACAGGTCTGAGCTTACACCCTTTGGGGATATTTTTATTTCACTTATAACCATATCAACTTCGAGGCAATCATCCAGTAATTCAAAGCAAACTCCATCATATTCCATGCAGACCATACACAATGTAAATTGATAACTCATTAGTGCCACTGTCCTTTTAACCTTTTGAGTTTCAGTCAAATTATGCCAACTAAGCATTAATATTAGTAACTGCATATTCCCTTACACAGTGGTGATGTAATTTGATAATTGGTGTAAGTACAATACGACAGGTATCAGTTTCACTTGTTGGTGGTAGTATTTACTTTAGGTATCAACTGATGAAGTCACTTTGCTGGCTGTTTGTAATCCATCCTGAACTTTGTAATAGAGACTAACTGCATTGGGTTACCTTCAACCTACCGTATATCTCGGAATAAACCCCACCAAGGTACATGCCTATTTCAAAGGGGGCTTTTTTTTAAATCTCAATTTTCCAAAAGAAAGGTAAAAAAATCTCTATTTTATGGATGAAGCATTAACAAAATATTGATAACCATCATATATAACATCAATTATATGATTTTCTAAAGAAATTCTCCCAATAAAGTGGGGTGGCTTTTAATAGGGGGGAGCTATTATTCAGGGTAATACGGTACCTTCTTGTTATTAAAAAGTTTCTGTTGTATTATTATAGAACACAGTTCAGAGATGGTTCATTATGAGGTTGTGGATACCTTCTCATTAATTGTTGATTTCCTAACACATGGTTGGATCTCATTACATTGGTCTAACACTCACTGTACATTTTTGTATTTCGTATTTTGTTCTACATATTACCAGTATATTGAAGTACTGTAAATACTCAGTCATAAGTAGGGTGAAAACAGTCCCAAAAAAAGTTAACAAGTCACCCCGCGACTTATGGAAGAGTTTACTACACTACTACCGATTTTGTCAGAAAATCATTACATTACTCCTGACTTTATCTGAAACTGACCGCATCTCCCTGACTTTATCTGAAAATGACTACATTCCCATCAACTTGGTTTGAAAATTACTACACTCCTCCATATTCTGTCTGAAAATGACCACATTCCTCCCAACTTTAGCTGAAAATGACCACATTTCCTTCGACACTTGACACTGAGCACATGATTTCGGCTTTCCCAAAAATGGAAAACTATACATGCGACCTATGAAAGGGTTTAGACAAAAACCTTGATTTTTTATTCAAAAGTCACCCTGCGACTTATCATTTATGGCTGCATGCGACTTATGGCTGCGTATTTGGTAAGTTGCTTTGCAATATGGAAATGATATTGCCTTACATATGTATGTCCTTGTGTTCATATTAGAATTGACCTTGGTGGCGGAGATTGCTCTGAGGCCGGTTGTCATCAAAGCACTATGCTTGCTACATGATGATCAGTGTCTTTTTTCCAAAGTTTGAAAAATGCATGTATCAAGCTCATATTTATTTAGTTGATCAAATAAACATGGAAATGAATCCTATTTCACATTGCATGTTGATATTACATAAACAATTTAAGATTGTATCTTCCATGATTACAATCGTGACTATCTTATATTCAAGTAAAGGATATGATACTATTTTCTTGAACCCTTGTGTGATGTCAGGGTGAAATATAAGCTTCTGCATCTTGATTTAAATTGTGATTGCAGTCTGATAGCTTGGTATGATATTTTTCACCAATATTTTTCACCCGTACTCGACAACCCTTTACGACAACCCTTTACGATACTATATAAGTGATATAAGTGACCTGCTCTCGCTGTTTATGTCTGTGACAGTGTGTCACTGTATGGTGGACATTCGGCAGTCTATACGGTTAATCACCGGTCGTGTTTGTTTTGGTGATATTCCATATTTGGGCGTTTATGGTTTTAAATTGTTGACTTAGTCAATATTTGCCTGAAATGCTATTATATACAGTATTTTCATAATCTGGCATGGAGTACACTTGACCTATATTTGGTATACAGTGGTAATCTTTATTCATGCAAAATGTGAATGAATGAATGTATGATCACAGGTGGGGAAATGTCAGGCATTTATCATTCCAAAAAACATGCTGAATACACCATCAAACGTTCAAATATCATTCACATGCATAAACATATTACCACAGGTTTCAATAATGATTTTCAGTCATTCGATGAAGATTTAAGAGACACACATAGCTTGTTGTGGGCATAATTTTATCATTTTCAAACTTCGCCCAGGTTTCAATGTAGGGTTAACGCATGCTTTTTCGTGCTATTACATCTGCAGAGTCCAAAGGGAAGGTTGGTGCCCAAGCCCATCAGGGCGAGGGCACCAACACTCCCGAGGGACTGTGCAGATGTAATAGCACGAAAAAGCATGCGTAAACGCTATTATAGCATAAAAATAACACTTTATTAGTATGATTTTCAAAACTATGACATTTTGGGCGACGTCGGGAAAACAAACGCGACGTCGCTTAGCAAACGTTACGTCACATACAAGTTTTTGTTATGAGCGTCGACTTCCGGTATCGGCAAATACCACGAAAACAGTGACATTGGGGTTGTTTGCGTTTATTATTTTACTATTATAGAAAATCGATTAGTAGTTACAATAAGAATGTGAATTACAGTTCATATAACGCTGTTAATCATTTATTTTCGTCGGCTGGGTCCTGAAATGAGCATACTTAAAACTGAACACCAACAGCACGTGTGCGCGAGAATTTTTACAATAACGTACCTTTTTTCCCCGTTTAAGTATGAGCAAAATCACCGTTTTTATGCTATAATGATGATTTGAGACAATTGGGGTAGGTTTTAAGAGAAACATTGCTTGTTTCGGGCATAATTTTATCAATTTCAAACCTCCGATGGCCATGACCGCACACCAAGCACCTCCGGCCTTACTTGCAAATTGTCAATGGTATACAATGTATATACGATAATAATCATTAATGGATACATCATCATAGTTTGTTTCCTCAATGTTATCAGTAACCACTCGATAATCATTCATTTGTCTCAATGAACTACCTCATTTGCTGGAGGAAAAATCACAACCCTTTGAACTTCAATTTTATTGGTTATGGATCGGTTCGGTCTAAAACACTAACAATGTCATCAACATCATCATCCCATGTGGGAGGGTGATATTTTATTCATTGTTTTATTGTCGTTTGTTTCTAAGTCAGTTTGATACAACTTAAGAAAGCCTTCAAGTCCTTTAAGATGTCAAGAAATCTTGTTATTACATTGATGTATTAAGATGGATGGGAAGGAATTTAAGTTCTTGCATGTGTTCAGGTCTGGTCTAAAATATTGACCAAAATGTCATGCAATTGACGGGTCTGGTCTAAAATATTGACCAAAGTGGATGCATCATCTTTACATATTGTGCTATCATTTAATTAATAAATGCTTTTTGTTCAGGTCCTGTGACTCCTGTCTAAGGCACTTAAACCATTATGAAATCAATGTGCAGACTACTTGACTGGTGCGCAGTTTTCTGTATTAAGTTAAGCCACTTGATTTCATTGTGTGAATGGATGGATGATATTATTCTGATGGGTCTGGTCTAATATATTGACAAAATCTAATATCCTTGTCATAGACCAGTCTATTGTGGCACGGTAAAAAACATTAACTTTATCATTGTCATCCGTCAGTTCTCAAGACTTCTCATTGACCGAGCTTTTACTTGGTTATGATGTCTTAGATTATTCCAGGAATTTTATTGACAGTTTTTGTCTGATCTGGTTGAGAATATTAGCAGACTGTTTCAAGGATTTTATCCTTTCTCTGCTAAAGTCAGGATTTTGATTGCTTCATAAATATAAGGCAAAATAATGGACATCTTTATAATGAGAAATGTTATAAAACAGAGATTTGAGGACCTAGCTTATTGTCGGATTAATCTCTTTTTCTAAAAAAATCTAGTTTCATTTCATTAAATGGTTATTGAACTTTCGGTGACTTTTATGATATTCTCATTATCAGTGAAATATCATTTAATTATTATTTGATTATTAAAGGGGGCGTGGCACAGAGTATTCTATTAATATTGTTTATTTCAGAAAAACTAAATGTAAATGAAGAAAATAAACTACCAAACAAGGATTATACTTAAATACTGTTGATTTTATATACTTAATTAAATACTTAATTATATCATTTGTTTGAAAATGTTCTTGCTATTTAATTCTAAGAAGAAAAATGCTTTTAATTATTTTCTCTCAGATTGCATTGGTTTGCTTTTGTAGGGAATTTAGTCTGATGAGGAAGTTAATCAGAGATCACTGTGAGTTCAAATTGTCTGAAAATAGATTTGATTAAATTAATTGTTGAAAAAAAAACCACCAAATCAAATTAAGAATTCTCTTTGAATGAGAATAAATACAATTCTGTCTGTGCGTTCAAAATAATTATAATAAAGCTCATGGTGTGTAATATGTTGATGATTTATTAAAATGCGGAAGCTGTCTTTGAAAAAAAAGAAGATTATTTGATCTGCATTGCACCCTAGCGACTGTGATCGGGCTATTTGCCAGTATTCAAAAGGCTATTTTTGGATAAAAGTCATTTTGTCTAGATAGTTTAATATTCAGTGAATTGTTGATAGTGTTGCCGGGTGAGTGGGGTGGGGTAATTTTTCATTGTCATCATTTTGTGGTTATGATACCATTGATGTATCTAATGTATTGTGGGAGTTTTATAAAATGATAAAAATTACAAAATTGCAAAATTATTTGCTTGAATTTGCAGTAAACGTGCATCTAGGGTGTATTAAATTTTCAAAGTGTAATTTAACGATACAATCCCATGGTAGACACCTGTAAGGGGTATAGATGATTGCGTATGAAATTTCTTATTTTTTTAACGATCGTATAAAAATTGGTGTGGGAGTATTAAGTAAGCATATCTTGGTGTCTGACACTTTTGTCAATTCATTTAAATACCATCATCAAATATTTTGTGGTTATGACGTCTTTTGAATTACCTTTTCTTAAAAGTTATTGACAGATTCTTAAAATGTACTTTGCATAGAAGCGCTTCATGATCCTTCAAGTGGCTGATGGGGGTATCAAGCCTAAATTTAGCAAATATGGTAAAATTTAGATACCAATGAAATGAAATTGATGTAATTTTGTTATTGCTCCTGTTGCTGGACAAATTACCGGAGATAGAATATTTCGAGTATTTCATTAAAGGTCTGGAAAACATGTCAGACATTCTGACCATTTAAGGAGGATGACCAAAACCTTTCTAGATCCGAGACACAGAGATATGTTGCAAATAAAGGAAACACAAATGGTGTGTGACCTGCCAGCTGACCACAGTTGAAAATCAAATATTGATTGCCTGTTATAGTGAAAATCTCCCAAAATGACGAATTTCAGGAAGTTAGGAAGTTTGTATTCTCTTTTATGTATGAGCAGCTTCTGATCAAGTATAGTATAGCACTTGAATTAAGCCAGCCAGGGCTGCAATACCGCTGGATTATAACTTAATATTTCAGTCATTTTAAAATTTCATTTCGTAGCACTAGGTATCCGTCCGCCTTCAATGATATATCATCTTTTGAAATTTATATTTTATATATGTTTAGTTTTGATAATGCTCTTTTAAAAAATCATAATCCACAGTAACTGTTTCAGATTTCCCCCAAAAATGTCAAGGTCAATGTCATTGGAATTTTTAGGGACTATCATGTTAAAATTTCTAAATTTACAAGGGTATTGACTTACTCACATAATATCATATGATGCAAAGTAGATTGTATAAATCTCTCTCTTTGCATCAATTATTTTAAGTTATGTTTATAATTTAGTTGTGTTTGATCGCAGGTCTGTGTAGAAACGTGACTCGGGCGATTAACTCCCTTAGTGAGACGTGAAGTTGGAATTTTATATCTTATTTTGATGGAGATTTTTCGTGTCATTTATTTATGCAATTTTATAGTAATAAAATTTTGCTTTTTTTAAAAAAACGTGATAATCAACTTGTCAAATATTTTGACGTTCATGTGAAAATCTTGGGTTTTGCTAAACTTTAATTATACTTTGCAGTATCTACATTCACGTAACAACGTTAAGTGATGTGACATATCGCTCCTATAGCGTCTTTGTAGTTGATAATAAAAATTTGTTTATTGCATAATTATAAGTAATTAAGTTGAAAATTGTATAATTAATTTTAGTTTCTTTTTTCTTTGAAGAGAATGAAATGATTCAATCATGTTGATTTAATTGCTATGGGGATGAGTCTGAATTGATCATTTATGTGACCTTAAATTTGTAAAGGGCCATAATTAAAATATCTGCCACCTTATTCCAACATATTTGGGAAATCCGAAAATGGTGATTGCATGGAATGGTCAATACAAACACCTGTTGTCTGTTGTCTAAAAAGCACTTTGCATTGCTTTCCAAGGGAGGTTACTCATGGCTTCTGATTATCATTCCCAAGTTAGAAGCGCTTTTAATGGGGAACGTTTATATAGGAGTTTCTTAACACTTTCTTGACCAACTTGGCGATTCTTGAAAACCAAGATTTTGTTTAAATTTGGCTTTAATTTCCATAAAAAAATTATCCTTTAATATTTAAAGTTTCAATTTTTTCATATGAAAGACTTAGTGTGTTATTTGTTACAATTTGATGATGGGACATTTATATAGTGGTGAAGTTTTATTTTTGCTGTCATGAATGTCAAAACATTTGAATTTATCTTCAAATTTTGCTTTGAAGTTTTGTAAGTTTTTGGTGGTATTGATGTGTGGTCCGAAAATGTGATGGTTTTCTTATTTCGGAAGATCTGCTCCAGTTGTTTTACCATATTCACGACTTCCAAGTATTACCGGGTTAGCCCCACTCTTCTTCGAATCATCATAAATTGTATGTGACTTAAAGATGTTTTACAATAAAAAAAATTATTAATGGGGAAAGGACATTTTGTGGTATTTTCACAAGCGTATAATAACTGCTATCAAAAGTATAATTCTGTATTTATTATAATTAATATAGCACTTTTAAAGTACAATTAAAGTAAATTGGTGTAAAAGTACAAAAAAATCGGAAAATGTTGGGTTTTCATTTTTTTATGACAGAAAACATCAGTTAAAGGTGTATGAACTTTAATAAAGAAAGTGAATCAGTCGTACATCAACTGTGAAATGATAACATGACGTTGATGGATGATTCGTCATAGTAACACATTTAATAAAATCTAGTGAGTTACTATAATAGTAAGGGTGTGACGTACAATGAACTCGTCACTTCTGAACATGGTGTTTTACTACATAAAAAACCAGGGATTTTTGAGGGAGTCAAATAACATAAAAATAGACCCTTTAATTCACCAGTTGTCAATTTTGCCTTTTAAACATTTGAAATTTAATTTGACTTAACCGCAGGATCATGTCACCTTATACTCTAGAAGTATACTGCATTTGTTGGTTTGTTGCCTGGTTGATAAATTCACGTCATATAATAATTTACTATGTATCATTTGGTTTAATAGTTGGGCTCTTTGAAACATGTTTAAAAAAACTTAAGTTACCAGTATATACAATTTACCCATGAAATTGACAATTTTTTCATAAAGGTATCTCACGTTTATTTTCCATTTTCTGAGTGACTGGGTATGTTTTGAATTGTTTAGATTTATCTCATGTAGGATTGGTGTTAATAACAACAAAATTGTAATTTATTTTTGCCGTAACCATAGCAACGGAATAATAAAGTATACTTGAGTAGATTTTTATGTAATTTTAGATTTTCAAAAAAGTAATTGAAAGTCATTGAACTGTTGCCGTACAAATATAATGAAGAAAATTGTCTAAAAACATGATAGGGGTTATCGAGCCCTGAGGGGATCTACACGTTACTGGGAAGCTGATATTGTCCGCTAACACCGCCCTAAACTCTCAAGAATTATGATGCATTCTGGGTAGTAATTAGGACTGGCCAATTTCAAAGTCACAATTTACACAGAGTCCTACAAAATGACTTGACAGCCCACTTGGCTCTTCATAGTTGCTATTTTTAATGTGCTAGGCTATTGCCTGCTGCTTTATACCGAAAGTAATAAACCATGAAACTCAAAAAAAAATATGGAGCTTTTTTAACCAATTTTCGATTTTGAAGAGTAGCTTGGTTTACCCTAGATAGCACTGTCAATTCTATTCTGTATAATAAATAAATATACAATACTCAGTATTATGTCTGCAGTTTCCTTGTACAGCATAAAATAGGGGATTAATAATAAAACAAATATCTCACTGAAGATCACTTTGACATTTCATAGAAATATTGTGCTGTCTTGTAAAACATACTTTTCTTAGAAATTTTTGAACCACATTTCTAGACAATCCTTGCTTGCTGTTTTGTAAACTAATTTGGAAGATGAAGGGGGGGGGGGGGGGTGAATGTAAACACTTATGAATTTGAACCTCAGATTAATAAACTGCCATGTATTTAAAGTCATCAAATTGACATTAATATGCTCATATTAAACTCAAACCTCATGTCGTCTGATATCGTTATTTATCACAAGTGATTATTACACTGTGTTAAAAAAATGACACCTAAATTATATTCAAAGTCATACATACTTATCGTTAGTCAAATTTGACAATGTAACATCGTAAATGTCACAAACCCTTTTCACGCTATTTAGCTGACTCTTCATAAAAGATCCTTTTGTTCAATTTTTTCGTTAATAAGAAAATTATGCATTAAGAGGTAATGTAGATATGTATGTATACAGCCAACTGTTGAATATTTCACAAAGATATGTTTTCCTATTAGCCTCATAACTTACATGCATGATAAAATATACATCAAATAGACCGAAAAACTTGTGGCTGCTGATTTGTGAGAAGTACAGAGGCCGATTTGTTAAACTTATATAAATAATCTGTCAATAACTACTACCATTGAACTTATGTAGAATTTTGAATGAGACCTCCGTATTGTTATGGACTGATTGAGACATGTGTGGCGTTTATGGTGCGCTAACTGGTTGAAACAAATGATTACAAAATTTTAACATCAGAAATGTAATATTTAAATATATAACACTTACTTGGCATAAAAATTCTGCGAAAAAAATGGCATTTTAGAAGATTTTTGCAATTTTTCGTAACATCTGGTCGGTTTTATGAATGGAAGTATTATCCAGTATTTAGCAAATATTTATTTGATAATACGATTGCTTTGATGATGGCGGTTATTAAGTGGAGCGATTCTGTTGTAATAATCACCGCATTTAAATGTTAACTCAAGTGAAAAAATAATTTTTCAAATACTAAAGTTTCGTTTTTCTGGAGGTCGTGTGAAAAAAAATGATACTGATTTACGATTTTTAAATTGAGATTTTTTTTGCCGACTTAGCATAATATTTTACATGGGAAAGATATGTTACAAACGCTAGCTGATAACATAATAAAAGAATTTTAACCTATTTTGGCGAGATTTTTGAGAAGGAGATTTTAAGATGTCTGCACGTTATGTATTATTTTTCTCGTTTATCAAAGTCACAATGAATGAGCACAAAAGCAAATTGTATTTTAAATTCACTTTGCTAGGTTTATGATGTCGCTGTATTATATATGTATAGATAAATATGAAGATTATTTGCACTAAAGATTTTTTTAAGTCCGACGCCTGATGTGACATATGGCAGTGTTTGACACTTGTCAGAGATGTCGGCAATTTAATTTTCTGGCATGTGCTAATATTACTTTGTATGCCAGTATAACATTGTCTCTCCTATTTTCAATAACCTGTTAATATGCAAAGTTACCCATTTAATAGCATTCCTTAATTCTGCAGTCACCTCTTTGCAACAGCCAAACGTATCAACTTCAAAATCACTGAGTGCATGCACATCTAGAGATGCAAGATTGTTAAATAATTGTCAACATTTTGAATAGCAGGAACTACCCCAACAATGTTTCCCTATTGGTAACAATTTAAGCCAGTAATTTATACTGAGTACCGTAAATACGCAGCCATAAGTCGCAGGGGGACTTTTGAATAAAAAATCAAGGTTTTTGTCTAAACCCTTGCATAGGTCGCCTGAATAGTTTTCCATTTTTGTGAAAGCTGAAATCATGTGCTCAGTGTCAAGTGTCGAAGGAAATGTGGTCATTTTCAGACAGAATATGGAGGAGTGTAGTAATTTTCAAACACAGTTGATGGGAATGTGGTCATTTTCAGATAAAGTCAGGGAGATGCGGTCAGTTTCAGATAAAGTCAGGAGTAATGGTATGATTTTCTGACCAAATCGGTAGTAGTGTAGTAAACTCTTCCATAAGTCGCGGGGTGACTTTTTAACTTTTTTTGGGACTGTTTTCGCCCGACTTATGGCTGAGTATTTACAGTACCTTATAGGAACATTTAGAGTTGACTGTCGACGATTATGGTCCAATTTTCACAAGAGGGATTCTATCACTGTTTAATTGAATGTAAAATATGAAGTTACAAGCGCCTTTCAGTTTGAAGCATCTAGGTCACGATGTTCATCAAGGTTGATTGGTGTTACGGCTTCCATTCAATGAAATATTAACATTCATATCATTAATTTTTTATACGTGATAGAAATTATACCCCGGTCTCGGTAGGGAATATTTGAATATTTGAATGAATGAGATATTGATTTTGTATGAAATTTTACGACCTCATAATATATTGAGAGCCCTAATTGATTTACGACATGAATACTATTTCTCAGGCTTCTTTAATATGATTGAGAACTCGTTATTGAATATAAGATGTCTGTCGTGCTGAGTCGGCATAAATTTTTTATTGAATATTAAGTGTCTATTACTTCTGTTAAAAATGTACTTTTCCCTTGTATGTCTTGATATCAAAGAAGGCTTTACTGTACAGACTGTGTATAATTTATTGCATGCACTAAATTCATAAACCCAGAAACATATCCTAAATATATTCCATACCATGCATTTTCTGATATCAAAGAAGGCTTGTAACCATAAAGTTGATTTTATTCACTGCATGCACACTCATTAATTCAGAATCATAACCCAAATATGGATGCGTCCTTTGGAATGCAGACTTTAGAAGTGTATATATATTCTAAGAGTCATTTTAAATGTCTCAGAATAGGCAAGATGGGAATTTTAATTCTTTGTTATAATTATTTCTTAAATATTTATATATTTATTTAAAAAAATCACATTAGTCTACAGTTGAGACTGAGTAACAGGGCAAGGTGTCTTTAGTTATTTGTTTCATTCATTTTAAAGGGGGCAGAGCTTGCTGTATAATTAGGACATAAATTCAATAAATCGTTGTATATCATATTTAATGATGACGTTTTAGGAATATCCTGGTACATAAATATTGAAAGTTTAAGATACTTTCATTATTATAACCCAATCCTGTATTTTCATCAACTTCAATAAATATCATATTTATCTCTTATAATTATATCAAGTGACAAGCTTAGAAATCGGAGAGTTTCTTATGGAACTTCATATTTACTTAAATATTAGATTTTCTTAATTATTATCTAAAATTCTGAAGAAAGATTGTAGTAACAAATAGTAATAGTTCTGAACAGAGCAACAGGTAATGAAATGCTTGTTAATGATATTTATTTATTTATAAATAATTTTTTTGTTCAAGGTTATATCTTTCGAGAATTTTGCGAATCTATTTTTCATTTAAAATAGATAATTAACTTTATAATAATATACTAGCCAGTGCTTGTAATGAAAATAAGCTTAGTTACTTAGCTATAATAGCTAAGGTACTGTGAAATCAACATACTTTAAACTCAAATTTTTTCGAGAGTATTTGAATTTTAATGGATTGGGGTCGTTAATATGTGGATTGCAAAACTTGGAACATCATTACCAATAAAAAAAGCTATTAGGAAATCTGTCAGGGAATGCAGTACTCAATTTAACCTGCCGAGCAGAAAGCAGAAACATTACTACACAACTAAACAGAGCAACGTCCAGACACAACCCAAAGAAATTATTAAATGTCCAAGTCCCGCTGCAAAAATGAAGGATGACCCAATTTTACAAAGAAATTACAAAATGTTTTGTATTTTGGATGTTGAATAATCATTGGAATAAAATTTCATGGTGACGTTGAACATTAGGAGATCATTGAAAAAAATTCTCTTAAAAATGAGGATTTTACAGTACTGATAAATATGTAGATCAATCTCTAACTTTCAGATCAGCATCCAAGCAAATAAAGAAAAAAATGTAAAACATATTTGACTTTATCCATGTCATTGAAAGGTGATGTTCAAATATAGCAGCTCATTAAGATATCATAGAAAACATATATACATCTAATCTGCTTGTGTCTGCTGTGTCTTCAGGGGAAAAGTTCACTGAAATATTTTGTTTTGTACAATTTTGTATCTTCAAAAGGAAATATCTTCCGAGTATAATGAGGTATAAAATATATAGTTCCGACAGTAAATGACAATTTTAAATTTCATTGTACAGATCTTAGGGCATTAAGCTGGTAGAATTATAGACTGGTATCTTGCTGACTCGTCGTTTTCCTGCAAGGTTTTTTATTTTTTTATACAATATTTGAAACCCAGACTACCATTTGAGCTCACTTATAGAAACTACAGAAGTCTTTTATTGTATATTGTCAGAATTATTCAATATTTTTATAGAACGTCTCCTGTCACAAAACGCTCAAGAGTCAATGTTATTACCATGGTAGGAAATTTTGAAAACAGACATGTATTATAAAGAAAAAAAAACTTATTTGCAAAAATTGAAAATAAAACAGAATATAGCAGCCTATTGTAACTTATAGTAAATTCATAAGTCAGTTTAAAACAATATGGCCGCCTAACTGAAACATCTGTACTCTTCATTTGGAGGAGAAGACTTAGTTCATTTATTGACAATCTATTTTTAGTAACACAACTTGCCAAACCCATTTGCATTCCTGCAAACACCTGCTCATACTTATGTCCGAAATATATTACATGATATATGAAAATAGATACATGAAGTTTATTTAGATGCTGCACGATTTTATAGAGCCACGGATTAGCGAGCTAGGGGCATTTATATCTTTTATGTGCTGCCAGCTAGAAGACCAGGTGTGCACATATTGGCTGTTTGTTAATATAACTTATTTTCCTCCATCATAATGTGACACCACCAAAGTAAATATTGCTTTTATTTGATGACAATGCAACATTTCTTACTTAATACGTCTTAGAAATTTATTCAATAAAACCCACACATATTGGCTGCGAGGTCAATGAATTGTGATATACCTTGGATGTAATGAGAAACATTTTAGGAGATATATAGAAGAGTTCTAGGGTTTGAAGCCTGGAAGCTAATCAGGCATTGAAGACGACATGATATCACTGTTATGTAGTTTCCCTGGAGCATCTGTGACTCTCTGAATTGTCATAGAGACCTGCAAAAAAGGAAAAAATATATATTTTGTCTTGGGAACTGGCAATAAGTTTCATCTTATATCACAGTTTTGTTCTCGTCTCAGGGTAAAGAAATGCAATATTATTCTTTTAGGTATAAAGTTTTATGAAGTCGTTTAGATCTGAAAATTATACTCAAATATATAATTTCATTTGCATGACATCACCTCCCAAGAAATTTTAAGTAGGGATTAAACTTCAGCACATAGCCGCTAGCTCACGCATCAAGTGTAAAGCATGAACTATCATTATGAAATATATAGGAAATTTTGTATTTTTAGAAAAGATACTGTTACCAAATGCATTTTAAAAAAATTACTTTGCACCTAAAATGTTGTTTTTTACGACCTGACAGTGTAAATATATGTACTGGATAGGAATCTCTGGCTTAAAGTGCTGTCAGGAGGTATGAAAAGATATGATGGCATAATAATGACATCATTGTTCAAACTTATGACTCACATTTAACTGCCTTCCATGGTGATCACTCTGGCTCGTAATGCATTTTTCAACAATCAACAAAAGAATTTTAGATAACAGATAGATGTGTAAACGTATATTTAAAAATCCATGATGTTATTTTAACAGGGTTCGTATCAATTAATTTCCCATTAGACACCCAACTGCAAAACTGTTACTGTACTGGCCAGACATTTAATGTAATGGATAAATCTGCAATGGTATCTCTGATGGAAATATATTTTCGTTATCACTGTCACAAAGTGTTTTTGCTCAGTTATTAAATGACCGGTGTGTTGATATTGAGATGATATTTGCCATCATAAATTAATAATGTTGCAAAATTGAGGAAAATGAAAATAACTGTAATTTATATTTTAAAAAAAAGCAATGAGGAAATAGGACAGGGAAGGCAGCACTCAACTTAACCGGCCGAGCCCTTCCGGTACAAAAGAAGCAGCCTTAGATCATGAATGCCCCATGTTTAAAAATGTTTGTCATGACCATCATGCTAAGCCTAGTGTTACCTACCGGGTATGCAATTAATTAAGTGAACTTCATGTTTCTATTTAATAATTGCTATGTGTATTCCAACAGTAAATGTCAAGATTGCTAGTTATACCTCCAAAGCTAAGTCAGGTTAGCGCGTTTGCCGTCTGAGCTGGCATCTAGGTTCAAATCCTGGTGCTGACTGTCATATATACACCTTTCATATATCAGCAGAAGGCTGACTGGCAAATAAAGGCTATGCTCGGCATTCTGCAGTAGCAACAAGATACCATAAAAATAGTATGTGTTACTGAAACTTTGAATGTATTTGGGCTGTTAAAATCATGATTTTTTTCGGGCAAAAACTTCTTGATTTTAATAGGGTACATATTTTATGCAGAAAAAGCTCACATGTATTTGATTTACGACCTGTGACATTAATATGGCAAAAAACAAGATGTCCTCACACGTCTTTTCATCATCATAGTTTGTTCACTTACACTATTCCTACAATTAGTGTCAGACTTGATACTGTAGTGTACTAACTTATAATGTACGAGAAAGTCTATAGTCTGTGTTTATTAAGATAACTGCTGAATCTACTCTTTTCTTGTTAAATTATTTCCCTTTGCACCCTGAAACATAATCAAACCCCGAATGAAATGTAGCTAAAATAGAACAGTTATGCTATTTGATTGATAAAATATATTATCAAGTCGGATAGCCAGACTAGAGAACGTTGAGCTACCTGCTTTGTTGTCAGTCCGGGGACTCCCCTTTTTGTGGTTCGACTCCTGGGTTTACCAGATCTCATAAGCTCTAAATTATGATGGATAATACAATTTAATGAATTTGTCACATTTGTAGCTTTAAATTTTTCAGTGTGTTTTGGAATGCTTTAAATTTTTATTAGTGTGTTTTGGAATGCTTTAAATTTTTATTAGTGTGTTTTGGAATGCTTTAAATTTTTATTAGTGTGTTTTGGAATGCCATTGTGCATTAATTGTGAAGCCAGACGCTCTAAATCTAGAAAAAAATAATTAATATGCTTTATGTGCAATAATTTGGTATGATGCTTTTGTTGAAATATTGTTTTGCTCATTCAATGTCTTAATTTGTGTTTTGTCTCATTTCAGGTGAGTGTTCATTTAACAGATCATCAAGTAGCGAGAAATGTGCAAGTCATAGTTCATCATGGAATTTGTATGTAGAATTTGATGTGAAAAAGGAAGCCAAAAATATCCAAAGAATCCTGCAGGCTTAATTGGCTCCGAATATAGTACTGTAAAATCATTTAATTTTGATGGGGATTTAATTTTGTGGATGATATCAACCACAAAATTAAATCCCTACGAATACCGGAAGTAATAATTTATATTGTACATTAAACTTAGCGGATTAGATATCTTTGAAATTACGTGCCCACGAAATGGTCTTTTTCACCAAAATGACGAAATTTTGTCCCATTGAAATTAAATGATTTTACAGTATGTTACAGGTTTTTAATAAGTCATAAACCTTTTTGCCTGGATACATTTTCATTAAGTATGCAGTACAATGAACTACCAGTATTAAGCTGTTACAAGCCTTTAGTGCTCTAATTTATCATTTACTAGATAAAATACATTCTATACTTGTATATATCCTGTTTAACTACATGCTTTACATGATATACATTATTACATAGATTCAGGCGATTGAAACAAAATGAACCACTTTTAAACAACACCTCAACAATTATGTATGCCAACCAAATACAATTTAATACAATGCAACACAAATTAATATGGTGCATTGCAATATTTAACATAAAACAACATAAATATATGTACAGTTGTGCAATACAGTTCAGTTCCACTAATTCACTTCAATTAATAAATTTATAAAGCTACAGCGCAAATAGTCATAAAACACTATATATGGAACCATACCTGCCAAGCTAGTTAAATCCAACATGTAGGATTGATAAAGAAAAACATGTAACAAGATGCACTTACATGTCATTTGAAAATCATCATCATAGATTTAGAAATGTAACTCAGTTCAAAGTATAATAATAATTGAACTTGGAAAACCAGAAATTAACAAGGAAAATAGGAGTAACTCCACTTTAATAGGAGTACTTGGCAGGTATGTATGCAACACAATGTAAAATACTATTCAATGCCATACAATACGCAGGGTTATCAATAAGTTTTAACCCTATAGCAGGCCGAAATGCTTAACCAACAGGCCTGATTAGTAAGGTTCTTAATGTAACTATTTTCTTCAAATTTGGTATAAATTTCACATTTTCAAATGGTATTTAAGCAGTCAATTTGACCTGCAGTCTGCTGTTATTGAGAACCATGAATACAATATGATACAATATTATTATACAAGCAACACAATAGTGACAATACAACTGAATAACAACAGATACGACATGGGGTATAATGAAACCAGTGGTACAAAGATTTGTATAAGACACCCTAGATAAGACACTATGATAACTATATGATGTATCTAGCTGCCATAATGACCCTAGATAACCCTATATCCATATATCATTGCCTGTTTCACCAGAGTGTTTTTCAATGACATATTAAGGGAGTAAAATATATGCATTTGTTCATTCCTGCATTCCAATGAATATATGTGATTTATGATCAGCGGAGACACTTGACAGTGCATTGGGGGTGTATATCCAAATGTTCTATATATATACTGGTATCGAGTGCATTCAGTTAAAAAATTTAAGTCTGTTGCATAAAGAGATTGCTGTGAATTAAAAAAAAATTGAGGTTCAAAAAATGAGCAAATGTTTACCATACAGATAAAAGTTGTATGGTAGCTGGGTAAGGACGCTACCCTGACCAGGCTTCAGAGTTGTACGATAGTTGAATCTGCTCACTTTCCAACCAAGCTCAGTCTCAGTTTTATGGTTGTCGGATGCATCCTTTCTTACCAGGGCTTCTTCTTCATTTATAGCAATAATGGATGCACCATTATCTGAACAGGACTCTTGTTATCAAACTGTCCTGGTATTTAACATTATATTAGCTCTTAGCTTAGTGATAACTTTGTCAGGTTTATGCTGCTTATAATCTCTTGTCTCTGTTTGTATTTTGCTTGTTTTATTCCATGGACAATTTATCACATATTTCAGTTTCTAGGTTATTCTCCAAGTTGGTTGGTATTTTAGTTATTTTACTACAATGTAGTTAATAACCCCGTGAGAACTGTTGGCTGTAATTTTATAAAGCATTTGTCACCAGTCCAAGTTTGTGTGTCTAGGAGGGTCGTTCATAAAGTGTTATCACCAGTCCAAGTTTGTGTGTCTGGGAGGGCCAGTCATAAAGTTTGTCACTTTTCCCAAAAAAAAATATTAAGCAGGGTCGTCCAGAATTTTTTTGTGTTTCTGATTCAAGTTACAGAATTTAGCAAATTTCTGTATAGCTTTGATTCATCTGTTTTCAAGTATGTCTGCAAACTGTTTAGACAACCCTCACTTGATTGTTTTAAGACCCTCACCAATGATCGTTTTTAGACCCTCACTCGATTATTTTTTACCGGTTATCTTGCTGATTGGTTCTGATATGTACATATTTCACACTTAACAAGTCTTAATAGATTCTACTGCAAATTGCTCACACTCAAGTTTTGCAATATTACTGATAACATGTAAATGGAATGTATTTTTTAAGTGTTAGACATAAAAATATATCATAGTTCTGCATTGATTAGAATAAAATAAATGTACAGCTGAACCTGTCTAAATTAGCCAGTCTAGGAAATTCAATATACTTCAAAAATGGCTGCTAAAATGGGGTAACTGCTTAACACAGGTATATTTGATCTAAAAATGGCTAATTGGGAATTAATGATAATAATGTTTGTGGTTCATACAATGTATACACAGCTTACTAAGATTTCTATAAAATACCACCAACAAGTTAAACCTAGTTCCCATTTATACTGTAAAATCATTTAATTTCGTTGGGACGAAATTTCATGGTTTTGGTAAAAAAGACAATTTCGTTGGGACTTGAATTCGTTGATTTTGCATTCCATGTAAAAAATAGGGGTCAAAATTAATGTTCGTTGGGATTAAAGTTCGTGGTTGAGATGAACCACGAAATCCACGAAATTTAATCCCCCACGAAAATTAATGATTTTACAGTAGGTCTCACAGAAAATAAATAATTTCCTTCCACTTGCAGAATGATAATAAATGAATGCCAATCACTCTTCTTCCTGTGTCGAATCAGTGCTTTGATTACCACAGGTGGTAAGTTAGTCAGATGACCACTGACAGTGATTTGACAGTATGCCTTACTCAGTTCTGTTAGTATGATGCTATCAAGATCAGAAAGCAATTTGATGTAATAGTTTACATATACACTATCTGATGGAGATCCAGACCTTACTAATGTAATATCAATTATTGGCGTTGATATTAATTCTCTAGAGGATGTGTCTGATGATCTCCACTTTGTTATAATGTATGCTGATGAAACGGTTATCTTTACTGTGTTCAGCCCTGAATGCTGCCAGTGTGATCTTGATGTATCTAAGCGAACATTGAATTTTGTTTATGTAACAGTGATCATAATTATTATCAGCCCAGTTTCGTTTTGTCAATTGGTTTATAAGTTGTCATGGTGGTCAAGATTATACCTCCAGATACCAAGTATATTAATATTGGGGCTATATTGGAGTCATGCTTGAGGTTGGTCAGTTGGTCGGTCCGTTGCTTAATTAGTTGGTTGCTTTGTTGGTTGGTTAGTCTGTACAAAATTTGTACACTCTTTCAATGACACTCTTTCAATTCAATATGTCTGAAAAATAGTAAAAATACAGTCAGTGAGTAATATATTAAGTATGAAGCAGTCTGTAATGTACTGTTGACTTTCACCCTTGTTATAACATTAATGATGTTGTTTATACATCATGTATACACTATTAATATAAATTATGGCCGCCTTCTGTTCATTCAGAGATTATTTATCAGATATAAAAGTGAGATATGTTCAACCTTTCCTCCAATATTCTGATATTACAGCTTTGTATATACACACAATTAATAACATGCCTACCTACCTTTAGCTTCCTGGATGTGTCTGGTATTCAAGACATTATAAGGCTGATGCCTTAAAAATATTTGTTGCCTGTCACTTTAAAAAAAGAGTGAGTATAAACATACAAGTCCTTCACTCAATTTTAACAACAAACAAATAGCAACTAATTTAAATTACCCTTTATAGATAGCTAAAGTTTAATACTGAAAAATAAAATTCTAATGCCATGAAATAGTTTTTGACGCAGCAAATATGCGACAGTAGGGACACCAGAAACAAATAAAAAATTCCAAAACATTAATTTCTAAGGCTTTGCATTTCCTTCCTTTTACCTGGAGAGTGTTCATACTGTGGTATATACCATGAAGATAATGGTGCAGCTATTTCTGAAAGGTAAATTGGGTAAGAGAGTTAATATATTTAGAAAGGTGAGATGTTAAATGGATCTCCAAGAATGAAATGAGGTATTATTATTGGTGTACATGCTATGCATAGTTTATTATCAATAGAAGTGGTTGCTGTACCCTTCCATGAAAACTTGACGTTTGTCAATAAGTTTCCTCCACATGTGGAGAAGTATCTGTTTCCTTGTGGAAGGGCAAGTTAGGATACTGTCACTGGTTAGGTGAATCAGCTACTGTATACCGTATAGCTGGTTATTTCTGCGGGGTGGAAATTTCTGCCATTCTGCTGTCCAAGATCAATTCGCAGAATTAAATCTACGCAGAATTTTATCATCCATAGAAAATTTTCATGCAGAATATTATCTCCACTATATCAAAATAATAATCAAGGGGTATTCACAAGTTAACTTGATTATTGTAACAATGTATAGTTTATTGCAGTTTGTCTAGTGTTACAAAGGAGTTAATAATTTAAGCGAGCATTGTTTGTACATGTATAATTATAATTATGTCAAAATGCGATCCACAGTTTGGACTGTAATAATTAATTACAATGTACATAGATCAGACTGCAAATGATACTGGTGTATGTCAATTTTTACCATTTACCAAAACGCAGAAATTTGCTCTTCATTTTGTGAATCAGCAGAAATTAAAACCACAAGAAATAAACACACCCATTTTGGAGGCAAAAACTCAAAATATTACACCCGCAGAAATAACCTGGGCTATACGGTATTTGATAATTAAAATATTCCTTGAAAAAGGGCGTCTTAATTAAACTTGAATAAACTAGTTAAAGCTGTTTTAGTGGTTGCCTTAAAATTTAAACTGTTAAAGTCAATGACAATGAAGATATGATTCCAGTAGTCTATATGTAATTATATGTAATTATACCATTAATTGTGCAAAAATAAAACGTTTTGGCAATTAAAAATAAGGATATGAATATGAATAAAAAAACTTCAATACTATACTATAAGTTCTAGAATGATAGCTCCCACCTCAATACTGGTTAAAAGCAAGGTTTAATATTTTTGCGAAAGGGGGAATACAACTTAGATTAGCTCAGGATTGAATGCTATACAGTTATAAAACCCCAGGATATGTGATTGTTGCCAACAAAGCAAAACAATGTTTGATATTAGAAATCTTGGCTTATATTCCGAAGTTTTCCAAACACTGCGAAAACTTTATGAATCATTTCCCTCTGAGAAATAGTCTGAGAAATATTGCGAGTATTGTGCTTTCTGGCTGATGCACTGTGTGAGATATTGGCGGCCTGTATGTGGGAGATATGGTGCTCCTGTTATCTGATAAGTGATTGGAATGTCTGAATGAATGAACCGCTGCTATTGTACTATGGGACAGGATGGGGGGGTAGTAGGTATATAAATATATGCACAAGGAAGTCTGTGTGTTCCTATTTGAGGACCAAGTGAGGCCAGGGATTTCCCTGATGCAGATTTTCTGCGTCCCTGATGCAACTTTGTGGCTTGGGACCCTCATTGCTGCATTACTGTGCATCCTTGGGACCCCCCAATTGGATCCCTCAAAAGACCTTTTTCACTTCAGCTAGAACATTTTTCTCTGCTATTTACAGCACTGAGTCTTGTGGTGCATTGAGCAAACCGAATTTGATGTTTTATTTATTTATAAATTTTATACTCACTGCAATAATGAACTTGAAATGCATGACCGTATAGTAATTGGGACCCCCAAAATTTCTCAAGGACTCCCTAAATATAAACCTTAAGGGTCATATGGAACCTGGACTGAGGTGTTAATCATTACATGGGGGGAGGGGGTGGCTGGGTTGCCTGGCTGGCTACCATCTGGGATTTCTACCAGTAGTGGTCAAAATTCACAGACCTGCTGTACTATCAACCAATGGTACACTTTCTGTAGTGTTCCAGCTAGGCTCTGACCTTCTCTCGAGTACAGGTCAAAGGATGTGCCACCATGCAGACTCTGATGCAATAGTTTGGACTTTTAACTTTCTTCATGTCCTGGCTTGTTGATGGCAAAGGTTGTATGATCCTGAACTATGGCAATCCTTATCTTTGGAAGGTGTAACATTTCTCTGTAAAAACTACAGCCAGGTATTTGAACTTAAGTTTACCTTTGCAACCACAAGCCTCATGAAAAATGATTCTGTTCTATGATAAAATGTGAAACAGAACATGAATGATACTAGGCTGTACCTGATTGTATTCACTGAATTTGTGTTGATTGACACCTGATTGTTGCTGAAACAGTGATGGTTTGTTGAAGAGTTGTTATCATGTTGCTATCATGTACCAGACTGTAAGGGGAAACTCACGATACTTGACCTCAGTGTATGTGGTCTATGATTGTGCGCCATGAAGGGTATTGTTCAAGGGGCGATGTATTTTGTTTAACAGATGCTGTACTGCACCTTTATAGGTGTATATTGTTCAAGTGTTGTTGCTGCCATGCTATCATGTACCAGTCTGTAAGGGGATACTCACGATACTTGACCTGTGTGCATGTGGTCTACAATACATGCACATATGAGCCGCCGTATTGTTTTAGGATTGTTTTGCCCGTGTTCTATATTGCACCTTTTGTAGGCGTATTGTAAATGAGTGCTCCTATTGCAATGATGTTTTGTTACGGTTTTGGTATAGTTGTCGGTTGCAACAATAAACCAAACTACCAGTGAGTAAAGGGGATAGTCAATACAATATGCTGGTGGGTGCATGGTCTGTTGTTGTATAGTTGTAATCGAATACCCCTTTATGTGCAATCTGTACCTACGTAAGGTCTATAGAAATACACATGCTCAATGAATGATACTTGAGATTGCAAATAGAGATGATTATCAGTTATGTCTACATGTGTGTGAAGGGGTCCACTGTTTCAAGTCTATATTTAAGGAGTTTAAAAGTAACAGAATGTTACATGCATGCACCATGATACATGTAGTACATGTGTACCAGGGATGTTTATTGGCATGCTCCTATCATTGCAATGGTCATGAAACATTTGCATATGCTCTCCATGTCACATTGACACCTCTAATCAGATTGGCTGTCTATATGAAATGCACTTATAGATTGAAACAAGAGTTTTGAGCCGTGACTGCACTTTTAGCTGTAAAATATATAGTGTAATGTTTAAGGTCATGGCTGAGATTCTATTTATAGATGAAGTTTGTTATGATGCTCTCTGGTTGACATGTTAAGTCCATGTACAAATCTATTTTGGTATTACAGGGTATTATGGGTACTTGTTTTAGAGAGGTCAACAAGAGATTTCTACTTGGGTATAAAAGTACTTGTGTCAATCAATCTGCTATTGTTGTTGTTGTATGTTTCGTGAGTTTATGCACCCATCAATATTATGCCTGCTCGGGGCTTTAGGCGACCCAGGGAGAATTGAACATTTTTTATTATTTGATGTCTCAGATAATACAGACAAATTAGTGCTTGTTACTTGATCCAGTGATTCATTTTCACTGATATTGGTGACCGACTATGTGTGCTGAATTTGAGACAATGATATTCCATCTCCAGTAAAGGTTAAAAGGCTATCTTAATAATTTGTCTCTTTGGTGCAACAAGGTCGTATCTCGCTATATAACATATTCATAGCAACAAGGGGAGGAAAAGCAACAGTAACCTGACTCTGGTTGATATAGCGTTGAATCACCGGTGCAGTGACTCCTATATTATTATTGTAAGTGTCAAGTTGCTGTGTGGTCAATCGGCATTGTGTGAACATTATTGATGTCGGACATTTACAATGGTGCTCCATACTTGGGGAAATAATAACATATATGTTATTCCTGATATATTTTCCATCAGTCTATATTGAGCATATTTTAGATATGGCATATTATGTAACAAACATCTTCTTGAATAAAAGAGGAGAAAACTAAGTGGGAGACTTGATCAAATTACAACAAGATATAATGATACAGGTAATTTCAGATGTAATATGGTGACTTTATATCTTACTTTGTCTTCAATATTTTCCTGTGGAAAGTTGTTCACATTCTTGATTTCCACAGGGATCCGACGTCTGGCGGTCTTGGGGTTGGATTTGGGTAATGTCTTACCTAATATGTTTTTGGATGAGTCTAGATTTGAGTTATATATTCAAATACAGTATGTCTTAAGATCCTGGTCTGATTTTGCATCAAGGAAGACTGTCGAAGAACAAAAATGTGTCATTTATTTGAAAACATTCAGGTTTTTTAAAAGCTGAGGTTATTGAGTATATAACGACAATTAAATTTTTCATTGAAATCCTTGAAAGATCTTATATACATGTAATAATTTACATGCTGATTCATGGGTGATGATGAAAAATATCAGAATTTTAAATTAGAGAATCAAGCTGCTAAATCACACCGATTTGCACAGTGTCATTGTAATATTCTTTCATTTCTCTGACAGTGCCTGGGTATTAATAACTTGTGATGCTAATGATACATCAATAATTCCCAAGTGTTTATTAAAATGTTGGTCAATACAATGTCATCTCCATACAGTGCCTGCATTCATAAGAAGGTTGTCCTACATTATTAGTCTAAAATTAGTCTTAATATAAATATTTGTAGATAACAAAGACCTAAAATGTAGATGTTTGGTCTATAACGATATATGTACCACATGGATTTATATTATTATTAATTATCTGGAGTAAATGTATATAAATAACTATCTCAATCCTAAAATCTCCTGGCTAATATCAGTCGTTGTCAATGACAGCTTTGGTAAAAGTACATAAAGGTGCTAGTAATCAATTTTACAGAAAAGTACATTTTTAAAAGTTTGCCCAGAATTGTTGCTTTAATTGTGTGAAATATCTGATTAAGGTTAGACACAAATAAATCTTCTAACGTGGTACCAAGATAAAGGATTATTTTACTTTAACACATGTATTTTAAACCCAAAATGACAACCTACGAATGTAGCTTAAAAACCTATCAAAAATCAATTTAATACATGTATGTTATAACCCAATATGACACTTTTGATCTGTTTAATCGCTAATTAGTATATCTAATTACCGCCGACAATTGTAGGTCACGTAATTATGACACTTCCTACACAAGATATATGACAGTATTATATTGATACATGTCATTATTACATGATTTACCTCACCTTGCCATTTCCTGTTTATCTTCAAATTTTTGGTCTTTTTTTGTGTCATTTTTACAATAATTTACGATAAATTGAAAAAATGAGTATCAAAATAAATATCCTATTCAGTAGAACCTTGCCTTTATTTATAACCATCCCATAATTCAGAACTTGGTGGCTTTAAGTGATCATTTCATTCAGTACTAATTAACTTATTACACGGCATTCCTTAATAAATAAGTAACATTTTTAAGGGGCCCTTCTACATAACATCACCTTTTCTTCAATATATGATTAAAGAAATTTATACCTTTACAAACTTACAGATATATACATAAAACATATATCTGCAGACGGATACATTCAAAAGTTTCATAGTAGGATTACTTTATTAATATTAGTCGATTTTTTTCAGTTTGAATGTCATGGTGTCATATGACGGCGTTTTCAACCTTCGTTCTTTTCATCTATTTTACATATTCTTTCAATGAAGGTGGGATGATATTTCAATACATCTTGTTATCATACTTGACGAATCATTTACTTTTACATGGGGAGGTGCTTCTGTGGTTGAAGATTAAAATTTTCAATCCATTTATAGTTCGGTATTTTAACATAGGAAATGTGTGTAGGTGTGTCGTCAAAATAACACCCAAAATATTTCAAAAGAAATCCCATTATTCAAGGTAGATGTTTGAATTTCATGTGTCAGCTTTTAATTGTGGTAAACGTTATGTATAAAAATATGTTAATGAATATTTAAAATCGTGCATTTGTCACACATTGCGGACAGTTGTCACGAAATTTGCATCAGCTGATGTAAAGTCTTATAATGTTAATGGAGTTGCATACCTTCACGGACGTTATTTGCTTAGTGTAATTAAAAAAATACCCATCATGCCATGTTAAAATGGCTGTCACAGTTAAATTAACCTAATGTGAACATTCTCAGACGATATAATTACAATTTTACTTGTATTTAATACATTGTGTACTCGATAGCTTTTTCGTAATCGGTGCAAACATAATAATTATGATGTCAATTTTTTACCTACCTTTCTGTATTTAGCCACTTTGCGTCTTAAACTGAGAATGCATTTCAATTATGAAATTCTTATGTACCATAATAAAAGTTGTTAAGTAGCGTCCAATTACTTTGAATGCATTTCAAAATGATATTTTACACTTATATGCCATATTTAAACATATGAAGTAATCTTCAATTGAAATCAGATTTCATTGACGGTGACAGTTGTACAGTTAAAAATGTGCACCCTATCATGGGGTAACTATGTGCACCCTATCATGCGGTAATTATGTTGGAGAATATAATTATTCTGTCATGATCAAGTATTTATTTACTGCGTCATCTGTCTGCTGGATCGTGCCATAATGATATGTCCTTGTATTATCGCTGTGGGTGCAACTATTTGATTCATACATTCATTCCAGTTATAAAGTCATTTATCTATATGTATCGACACAATACTGTTCTCTTGTAGTCTGGCGTTGATGCACTCTCTGCGGTCCAGTATATCTCATACATTAAGTCATTGATATTTGATGAGATATGTCAATGTTTTGGCCTTGAATGAATATTCATTTGTTCAATATTTATGATTCTATACATAAAACAGAATTATTTTGGACCGCTGGTTCATGATCAGAAAGGCTTATTATAGTGCATGATATCAAATTTTATTGTTGCAGTATAAAAACTGTGAAGAATAGACATTCAGTTAAAGAATATGTGAGATTTTGTTATGGTTTGATATCAAAGAATGTGTTGGCTTTATTGCCAGTCTGTTATTATCCAGATGATCTGTCCTTCAACTCTGACCAGAACTAAAAATGTCATTTCCTACATGTTTACAATATTGGTTCAAACGATACCCTGTGAATCTTGTGTTCACATATCTGACTTTGGCTTGATTTTAATTTCATGACTTTGAGTTTAATTATCTTCTTCATTGTGGAGGTGAATTATCCTCTTCAATATGGAGGTGAAACTTGAAAACTTGTCACCATAATGGTGATGATGCTGTGTACTTCACTCAGGTTTCAAATATTTAATTAAAATGACCATATTTGGAGAAAATTATGTGTCATTATAGTAACCTTGACGGTAGGAATTGACTGAGAGGGACTGACCACCCAGACTCTGTCAACATGGTTACCTTTTCATTGACTTGAGCTTCAGGCTCAGTTTGTTTATTCTGCTGCTTCTGTTGCTTGGTCTGACTCATTTAGTAGACGACCAAATAGTTGACACATTGACCTAGGTGAAACATTACATTCTGAGTAAAAGTACACACCCGCAAGTTTGCACACTTTATTGAAATATTAATGAATTTGCTATCTCAAAATTTGGTTTTTATGTAATAAATATGTATTTTTTATGTTGGTATGTCAAACATATTTGCTATATCTATGATGATCCTCTTGTTTTATTCAGCAGCCTGTTGACATTTATTGTTCGTTGAAAAGTAAAATCTGAAAGATGATCGTAAAAAGCATATATTGTTTTAGTTGTGTTTGTTTTTATCATGATGATGGATGCTGGGTAATGGCGAGATTGTCGAGAGAGGCTAGAGTACATAAAATACGGATCACTGGGTATCGTTACATTATGTCTCTGAGGAATTACCAATATTGGATTGAAAAAACCTGTTATATCGTCACTCGAGAAGTGAGATCATGTTAATTGTTTTAATTACAATGGACTCATTATCTCGTTTTATGTACATGTATTTACATTAACTGTCACAATGTGATAATGGATTTTCCAATTTATTTGGACTGGCATGGATCTCTTTTACACAATCAAAGCGCTGAAAGTACTACATATTTATATAATGCTTGACATTTTATATAATGTATTAGGATGAATTTAGCGTAAAATTGACATAGTATTTGAGGATTATGTTATAATATAATGATATTTTGTCAGAATAGGCTTTCGATTTACTATCCGGCTGCTTAATACTTTTTGGCCTGATTTTCAAGGTCAAGTTTTCAAAATTACTATCATGTTTTAACATTTTATTGACAAAACATTATTTAAGAATCATTGACCCTTTATGATACAGGATTTGTAAATTGTGCAAAATATTGAATAGAAATTTTACATTTTGTTATTGGCACACTGTCTGGGAGTTCTGCTTGATATAATAATTAGCGTTATGATAAATATTTTTTTTTAAAATAGAGACACTGACTATGGCACTAATGATTTATTGGACAAAAAATGCATTGAAGTCATTGTTTCTAGACCAGATCATAATACAACTAAACCTAAAAACATGATCCGATTTGGTATCATATTTAGTATCTATAGTACAAACACTTGGACTGGTTTTAGTTTTGTGTGGAATGGTTTACATATTTCTTATCATGATCATTGTCCCCTGGAAGATTGATTGTCATTAAGCTTGTCAACACCTCTCCACCTGAGTGGCTCTGATCAGACAATCTTTTGATAACCATTCAATAAGGAAAAAGGTTAAAAATCTGATATACAGACAGCATTGTTTATCATGTCAATATATTGTTTTTTGGTCTGAATAATTCATGCTTCTGTTTTATACAGTTGAACCAAAGTACTATTAAAGTATTATTACTATGTATATTGTGGTTTTGAATGATATTTTTCTGAGGGTTTGTACTGATAAGTTATTTCCCTTGTGAATTACGTATTAATGTAACAATTGAACGCTGATTGATATTCTGTGTACACTCCGTGACTCTCCTACGTATGAATATTATGAAAGAGAAGTTATTAATAATATATTAATTATATTAAATAATTTGCATTTTTTGCACACCTTTATATTGACAGATCAGTCAGTGTTGGTGGGTAATAATTCATGCATAATTTTGAGCTATCCTTTCCATACTAATGTAATACATACTGTACATGCACAGAAAAGCAGAGGTCATTAAAAATGGCGGCAATGCCCAGCCACCCACACAAAAGACGGGCAACATACAACCTGATCATCAAAAGTCAAAAGTATTACATACATCACCTGTGTAATCTTACGAATCTTCTGCAGCCTTCTTTGTACCATTGTTGTGAATAGCTTCGTCTGTCATAGTATCTAGCCAAAATGCACATGATCTATATACATTAGCAATTTCCAATAATACTGATAATTCTAATGAATATATTTATAAAGAAATGAGAATAATATGTTATAAAAGGAGTGCAGACTTCTTATTGTTGATTGTCTGTGGTAAGTTTCTCGTTTGGTTCTATACATCCTCCTTGACTTTAATATCAATCAGATTTTTTTTATCTTACAAAAGTGGGTCGTCTGGTACTGAAGTCAAGGTTTGTTTTTGTCTGATCATTTTGCTATAACAAGGTCAATTGGTCAATTTGCTTTAAGATGATCAATGAGAAATTGGTCAATTTGCTATAACAAGGTCAATTGGTCAATTTGCCGTAAGATGGTCAATGAGAAATTGGTCAATTTGCTATAACAAGGTCAATGAGTCAATTTGCTGTAAGATGGTCAATGAGAAATTGGTCAATTTGCTATAACAAGGCCAATGGGAAATGTGTCAGCTAGGTCAGTTAGAAAGCTGCTGAATAGTGATGTGAATCTGCCTGAACATGTGAATGGTATCCATGTCATGAATGTACTTTGCTACAAGCATGTTTCCACCAATGATCACTCGTACAAGGAAAATATTAGCTCCAACTATTCTAACCATTTGATTGATTTCTTCCAGTTATTTGCCATAAATCTTCTTATACTTCTTTTCTTGTTCTTGTTTTCATCTCCTATAAATGAGCTTTGAGTCAGGGCTGAGACGATTTAATGTTCTTTTGATGTGCTCGACACTGATTGTTGGACCAGAGTATATAAGACAACTTTTCCTGTTTCCTCTGGATTCTATCTGACTAGTAGTGCTCTAAGATGGAAATATTACAAAGTAGCTTGTACCTTGATCATTCAGTTCTAAGACAGTGATAATTTGGACATGATTTCTTGTCCTGGATTTGTCTTAGATTGATCAATGAATTTGTGTGAACTTGTGATTTAGGTAGAACAGTACTTTGACGATTATGTGGGTTGAGTTTTCTATTATAACTTGTGATTATTAAAGACTAATAATAGTACTATGTATTCACTGGCTGTCATCATTTGGTTGTTGATCATTATAACTTGTATGTAATAGTAATATTTGCCTGGTATTTATACACATCACTCAATCCTGTCAATGTTTATATTTACAGAACTGTCTAGAGATGGAGAGGTATCTGAAGAACGAACCAAAACTCACATCATTTAAAAAGCTCAAAGATGCCAAATTGGAGCCGAGACAGGCTTGGATAGACTCAAACCCTCCAACACCGTGTTCGACAGGGGATCTAGAAAACACAGAGAATTTAGCATGTCTCGGTCTAAGTGAAGAGGATTTGTTAATTCCTGAACCATTAAGTGATTGTGAAGAAGAAGATGATGATGGTGATTTAACCGAGACTGAATCAGTCGACCGACTCTCAGAACTTGCACATCTTAATCTTAATGATAGAACGGCAGACAATCTCAGTGTTCATAGCTTTAGTTCATCCAGTAGTGGTGTGTCGTGGGATTCTAATATGTCCGATCCACCATTGTCCCCCATACAACCGAAATCCAACGATCCCTTTGCACTGCGCCTTGTTGCCGGACCTGGCCGTACTCACATGGTTGCTATGCGTGTTCACTCAGCTGATGCTTTACATAAACAGCAACGATTGCTGGTACCCGGAGGACACAATGCTAACCGTGCACGACCTTACACAACTCAAAATGTAGGTCAAGGACAAATACAAGGTCAAACATTGACTCAAAGGCCACCATTGCCAAACTCAACCCGACAGTGTGACTTGAGTCCAGATTCAAAGAGGAGGAATCACAAATGTCCGTATAATGGCTGTAAAAAAGTGTATACAAAATCATCCCATTTGAAAGCACATCTACGAACTCATACAGGTATGTTTGTATTATAATTTACCTTGAATTACATTGAAGTTAAAGATTGGATTATTTGTAGGCGCTAATTATTTCTGAACTTTCAGAAATGGTTACTTTGTACCCAAGTAACCTGATGAAAGGGTCCAATTAAGGTTTAATGACATATGCTATAAAGTGACAACAAGACCACATTATCAAAATGACCTCTTGGATTCAGCCCCTGTTAAACCCCCTGAAAATGTAGCTCCTAAAAGTTTGTGTTTCTTCTCACAATGATTGATTGATTTATTTCCATCCTTGAATAATGATTGAGTCATACAGTAACAATACAGAGGGTGATGACATCTTGTATCCAACACACAGATGCTTCATTTGTTTATACTCAACAGTGTGAAACTATTGGTTTATTTGTCAACAATGTTTCTGTCCTAAATGATTATGATAAATAGTTTTCCTAGGATAACTGTAAGGTTTGTGTTCAAGGGAGACAACTTCAAAACTTATTTGAATAACTTGACTTCAAGAGTAGTTGTCCTTTTATGTATTTTAACATCAATATCTGATGTAGTATTTTCCCTCTATTTTTAGGTGAGAAACCATACAGTTGTAGCTGGGAAGGTTGTGATTGGAGATTTGCTAGATCTGATGAACTTACTCGACATTACAGGAAACACACCGGCGCCAAGCCATTCCGATGCAAGTTTTGTGATCGTTCATTTAGTAGAAGTGATCATCTTGCACTTCACCTCAAAAGACATACACCTTCCGATTTATAACACCATCTTGTTTAGGGCTTTTTCAAATTTTCATACATTTCCATGTGGTAATGGACTTATGGATATTTTTTCCATGAATTCGCAACTTTATTTTTGAAAAAATAACTATTTGTGAACTTCATTCATTTCATGACAGACGTTTATTTTCTAGGAATTCATTTTTACAAAATTATGTTTCTATGGCAACCATATTGCCTAGATACTTCATATACTTTATATAGACATTACATGAAATGTAATTCATATCTTTTTATATGACAACCAACATCTTATGTTATAGTAGTGTTGAAAACACGTCTACTGAAAGTTCAAAGGCAGTGACTTCTTTTGACACAAACTACCGTCTTTATGTTTGAAAACACTGTTTATTGTGAATATTTCTATCGAGAAATGTACATACTGAAGCCACATATATTACCGAGGATTTGAGCCAAGAACCATAAAGAAATGGCATTGTGTTATGTACTGCATGGAACACACAAATTATCAACTAGTATGAAGTTGTGTTGGATATGAACTGAAAATGAAAAAAGTACTAAATTTGTGTTTCTGCATGAAGAGTTGCTCATACTGTATAAACACGATACACTGAGTCTGTTCAGCATTATTGTGTTTTACTGATTCACTTCTTGACCGTATTCACAAATCTTTTAAGATATTTGTTTATAACAAAGAATACTTTTCTAAGCTTGTCCAATTATTTTCTTAGGTTCTCATGGAAAATTCTTAGATGATGATGCATTTCAATAATATTACAGTAAGAATTGTCTAGAAGAAAATCATATTATCATTTTATCTCTAAATGTTTTTCCTCATAGAAAACTACTTGAAGAAATATCTAAGAAGTTTTGTGATTACGGGCCCTGATCTATATTGTGATACAAACTCTACCATATTTATTATTGCTCTTGTTTTGATGCAAGCTGTGTTGGTTTCTCCTGCTTGTTGATTGTCCCAAACTTTGTGATGAATAATTGCAGATAATCGCTTTTGAATATTCAAGATCTGTGAATGGATCAAATATGAATATTCATTCATAATTCTATTTTGAAGCATGAACATTTTTATGTACTTTGTATAATATTATGGATTTAAGTTATTTAAAAGTTCACATGCATAGAGGACTGGTTCCTAATTAATTATGCAAATTTATGCAAATATATGCGGAAGAAGAAGATCTGATGTGATATGGATTTTACACACCTTATTTATTGTTTTGATTTATGCCATAAATATTTATTTAGTAAAATAAATTGTTAATCAATTACAACAAAGTTCAAATTATGGTAAAATTACAGAAGAACAAACTTTCTGAATAAAGTTTACATTTGTAGATGTCTATGTAATACTTATATAACATGAAGATAATCAATCCTACACCAATGTTCCGACTTGACCTACCTGTCTCCTATATTCCTATTTTCATTTTTCATAAATTTCCTTCATTACATTTTTATAAAATCAATGCATTTATTTTCTACTACACCCCTTTAAAACCAAAGAAATTTGAATTATGACTGAGTTTATATCATCGAATCAGTCGTTGGCAATTTCGTGTTTGATGATAACAAATTGAAGTAGTGTTGCTTAGCAACCATGTGTAGCACCAAAGAGTTTCTAGCCAGTTAATTGAATCTCATAAATATGCATTTTAAGTATAAGCAAGTGTCTTTGTAAATTGGTTGAATATTTGGCTCATTTTGCATAAAGAAACAATAGTTGTGACAAATCAAATCGGAAAACAATTATTTTCAAATTCATTAACCAAAGTATTGAATGAATACCTCTTAATATGTTTAATTATTCTCTTGCCAAAAAGCTGAATAATTCAAAATAGTTGTTAAAAATAATAGACCAATTAAATTGGCATTTCAAAAATTGGCTATTACACAAAGTCTAATTTGTTAATGAATCTTATGTTGGTAGATTTTGTTCATCATAGTGTTGACTATACATTATGGGTAAATATATATATATATCTTTCATATCACACACTTTTAGTGTTTTGTTCTGTGTTCGTTCATATGTAATCATGAATGAATATTCTTTAACATTTTCTGTTAAAATTGTTTTGCATAAAGTCATGTAATCGTGTGTTCTATAACCAGTGTATAGAAATTAGTATATTCCAATGCATAGAGTTTATAGTTTGCAATGCACAATAAGAAAGGGGCAATCTCCGGACTACATTATGCCAGAGTAGTTTTACTAACACCATTCTGATTACCTCCCTTGTTTACGACCTAAATACAACATATATTATGTCAATTTAAACATTTTGTCAAGGCCTTGGAGTACTAGTGGTCTGTGCCTATTAGAACCCATTAGAAACCCATTTCTCAGACAACCATAAGACATCTGATGTTTATATGTACGAGGTAACAATGGCATATACTTAGCTCAAGGTGGATTGCTTGCTTCTCTTATTCTATTATCATGTGACGACTTTGTTGTTGTTGTTGTTATTCTAGGGTCAGTTTCATGCATATGATATTTTTGTCTGTGATATATACATCTTTATGATGAGCTATAGAACACTTCAGCTTTGTATGTTTTATATGTATTTTCTATCTTTCTGTTTGTTTTGTTAGATTTACATAAACACATTCTGTGGTAGAGTTGCGGCCACTTAGTTACAAACTTTATTGGTTATCTTCTCTATCACTTGTATGTAAATTTATCTTTGCCTCATATTTGAGTACTTACCCATCAAAATCACTGAAACATTCTG